>JAPEBW010001281.1:0-27198 GCA_027405785.1 Ophiocordyceps robertsii | reverse complement strand
TAACCCCTAACTAGGGCCGGGGCGAGACCTTTTAGCAGTGCGGTATTATCGCACTATTTCTCCGTAGTAAATAATAAGCTTTAAAGACTTCTTATTTTACTATAATATACTTAAAGTAGTATTGCCTCTTTATAATTATAAGTAGCAATAAGATACTATTTACTACGTAATAATAAGTTATAAGCTTATTAATAAGGTAAGGGCGATGTTATTATAGCGACTTTATAATATACGCAAGGTATAAGTAAGGCTTTAAAAATAGGAGATAGCGGCTATTTTAGTAAAATAGTTTTTAAGCTTAAGACGCTTATATTAATTTAACTTTATAATATAGCTATATTATAGAAAGAGGATAGTATGTATAAGGACCTTAGCTATGCGTTAATTAAAGGGGGGCGTACTTTTATTAAACCGCCCTCTTAGTATAGCTTAAAAAAGATAACCTACTAATATAATAAACGCTATAAAGCATTAAAACGCCGAACCTTATACCCCCTTTTATTAAGCTTATAAGACCTTTAATAAGCCCGACTTAAGCTAATGCTTTAGCTAGCCCCTTAACGCTTCCTCCCCTTTAAGAGCGGCCCTTTTACCTTACTTAAAGCTTAAGCTTATTATTATTGTTCTTAGTGCTGCGCTAAGACCTACCGGATCGGGGAGTTCTATAAAGGCGCCCCGCTTAGCTATAACTATAAGTTAAGGTAATAAACGCCTTCCCCCTCCCCCTCCCGCGCTTATAATAGCTTAAGGTCGTAGTAAAAGTAAAAGAAAAAGATATCGCCTTATTAGCAGCCTTTTAAGGCGTTTGCTTTAAGGCTTATAAGGTACCTGCTACTAAAAAGGCACTAGCTATAACGTAAGTAAGTAAAGGAGGCGGCACGAACCTAAGCTAAGTAAGGTAACTTAAATAATACTTAGTTAACTAAGTTAGGTTAAGCGTTATAAGGAAGCTAAGAGGGAGCGACTTAGCTTAATTATAAGCAAAAAACTAATAGTACTTAAGGTTTAAGCTAAGGTTTTTAGTATCCCTTTCTTAACCCGCTAAGCTAAAAGTAAGGGCAATATAAATACGCTTTAAGGTAACGTTTATAAAGTTATTAGCTTTAAAGATACTGCTCTTAAAAAGGCTATAAGTACGCTTTTATATAGCTAAAAGAACGCCGCGGCTAGTTAGTAAGCTAAGGGGTATAGTAAGAGTTAAAATAAGGTCTCCTTTTTTATTACTATTATTACTATTATCGCTCTTACTATTACTAGTATTAAAAGTAATAAGAATAGTATTAAAGCTAAGCTAAAAGCTACATTTATCTTTAAGGTCCTTAGTATTAGCCTTCTTATTATCGCCCTTATCCTCCTCCTCCCTTAGTTCTTTATCGTTAATATTAAACTCGGGCTCCTTTAAGTTAAATACGATATTAGCTTTAACGGCCTTCCCTTTACTTTAATACTTAAGCGCCCCCCGATACTTAAGCTTTTAAGTAAGAGCGGCGCGCTTTTAAGTATAAGCCTTAGTAAGAGGTTTAGCTTAGGCCTACTTCTTAGCCTTAGCCTTAGCTTTAAAGTTTTTAAAATAATAAAGATCTTAAAAGGCGTAAGCTTAAGCGGGATAAGAGCGGTATAAGCCTATACTAAGTCTAGGTTAAGCAAATAACCCTTAAGGGCGATATCCTAGCCTTTATAGCTGCTAAAGCTAAGATAGTTAGCTACTATAAATAGTATATTTTTTAAACTTATTATAGTTTAAGCTATAAAGTAAATAGTTTAGTATATAACTATAATAATACCGGTAAGCGTATTAGTAAACTTAGTATTAACCTTATAGACTATATATATATTATTAATAAAACGGCTAAAAGTAAAAGTAAGAAGCTTAATATTTTTATTAAGTAAAGCTAAGCTAAAGGCGGCCTTAAATATAAAAGCGTAAGCCGTACTAGCGCTAGTATATTACTAAAGCTTTATCGCTATAAAAGTAAGCTTTATATATATAAAGCGCTTAATAGGCCTACTAAACTTATATAACTTTTTTTAAGGAGTATAAAGCTTATAAGCTACGTCCTCGCTAATAGCGGTAAGCTATAAAGGGGATTAGCTAAAAAGTAAAACTAAGTTTAATATAAGACTACTTACTTAAAAATAAGACCGGTTATTAAAGGCGTAAGCAATATACGCTTTTATAAAAATAGCTAAAAAAAAGGTAAGTAATATAAATTATATATACTTATATAGCGGGCACGGCTTAAATATATATAGGCTTAGTTTTAATAGTCTTAAAAAACTATAAGTATATTATCGCTTAATAAGCGGCCTATATATATAGTAAGGAATTTTATACATTGTATTATAGTAAGCTTAAGCGTTTTTATTCTCGGTATCTTAACTTAGTAGCTTAAAAAGCGGGCTTATATTAAGGTTAAAAAAAAGTAACTTTCTTTTAAAGTATAGCGATAATAATAATAATAGCTTAATAGTAGTAAAAAGGCAAAGGTATATTAAAAGCGGGTTAGCGGATATATAATAAGTACGTATAAAGGATAAGCGCTTTTTTAGTAAGTAAGGAAAAGGCATATATACGCGTAAAGTATATAAAAGGCTTTATCCTTAAAACCGTATATAGAATTAGTAACTAAGTAGCGCGAACATATAACGAGCCTGATTAAAAATATACGTATATTAAAAGGTGCCGAATTCTTATTAAAAGAGCCCGCTTTAAGCCTACTTTTTAAGGCCGCGCTACTTATAATAAAGGCATAAGACAGGATCTTACTTATCTTTCCGCCCTTATATTAAGGGGGCGGCTAAGAGGGGGATAAAAGATAGACTACTACCTATACCTTAAGCTTAAAGCTTATTAAAGTCTTTAACTTATAAGGTTATAAAGACTTAGGCTATAGCTTAAGCCTTATTATATAAAAAAAGCTAAGTCCGTATATATAAACACAGACCCGCTATATATAAGCAGGTTCTTTATAGCTTATTAATATAATATTATAAACAGTACCTATATATTAGCCTTTACTTACTTTATAATAATATAAGCTATTAATTATAGACTTATTTAATAGTATAATAGCGGGAGCTCCGCTTTAAGTAAAGCGGGATAACGCTATTATAAAGTTATTATAAAACGCCTTAAAGGCGTTAAAGAGTATATTAGCCGGCTAAAAGGATAACTTTTATTATAAAACGTAAGATATAAGCGTCCTAGCTACTTATATATTAATATATAATATAAACGATAATTAGCGTCTTAACCCTTAACTAAAGCTAGGGCGAGACCTTTTAACAGTACGGTATTATTATACTAACTCTTTAAAGTAAATAGTAGCAATTCCTACCTATTTAAATAAAAATCCTTTAAATATCTACTAAGCTAAGAGCGACTATATCGCACGATTAAGTACTTATCTTATAAAAAGTTAAATGCTAAACGACATTTTTTTTTAGTAAGAAGCTCTTATTAGCTTTTAAGTTTAACCTTAATAATAAGCACCTCTTCCTTAACGCGCTTATAATAAAACTTTAAGATAAGTAAGCTATAAAAGCGGAAGAGGCCGCGGCTTACTAAGTATACCGGTTTAATAATCTCCCTTACCCTTTTTTAAAGTACTATACTATAATAGCCTATAAAGCTAAATAAGACGTAAAACGAGTCTTACTTAGCTAAGCTAAGACTACTACCTTTTAAAAGGCAATCCGCTTTTAAAATACTAATAAAGGATAGACTATAAAACGATAAAACATATATAACTAAGTAAACTAAATTCGGTATTACTTAAACGGATTAATTATCCTTTAAATAAAAGAAGTAAGGATAAGCTAACCTTAAAACTATCCGGCTCCTTACTTACTAAATACTATTAAGATTAAGCTTATAATAAAGTTACTCTTTCCTTAAAATAATAAAACTAGTAGATATTTTTACTATATACTATTAAGAAAGTTTAGCTTTAAGGCCTTAACTAAAAATTCGCCTTAAAAGATACTTAGTAGTTTCTTAGTTTAGTATTACTATTTAGCTTTATTCGCTATAGCCGCGCTAATTAAGGCATTTTCGGGACTTTTAATTAATAAAAATAAGCCTCTTATACTAAGGGCCCTATAGCGTACCGGATTTTAAGATATATATAAGACGGAAGGTTAAGCACTTAGCGAGAATATTAAGACTAAGACCTTAATAATAAGCAATAAAGATAAAGCAAGTAATACCTTTAGTAGGCTAAATCTATCTATACTTAGCGTATAGATACTAAGACTAAGTATAGCCTTAAGCCCCTTAGTAAGAATAGTAGTAATATTAAACGAATAATTCCTTAGTTTCTTTTAAGCACTAAAAGAAGAAAACGCGCTTACTAAGCCTAAAAAAAACCTTAATTATAAGCTAAGAATATAAGGAGATTTAACTTATTAAAACCTTTAAAAGTATCTTTTAACGAAGTTTAAGAAGATAATAAAGCTAGTACGTTTTAAGGAGTAAACCGTTTTATCGAATTTATTTACTAAAATACTAATAAAGGCGAGGCCTATATAGATAAATTAGCTATTTAACTACCCTTTTTCTTTTAAGGAAGTGCGGCGGAATAGTATTTCGAGAACCTCTTAGAACTATAATAAGAAGGACTTAGTAAGCCTGGTATTAAACTAAGATAATAGATCTCCGCTTTATAAAAACGGTTTAAAATCCGCTTAAATATAGCAATATTAGCACTTAATAAAGAGCACTTTAGTATAAAAGATATAGTAATAAGATCTAACTTTAAGTTTTAAATATCGCGCTTATAATATAAAGCTAAGGCTATGCTTTATTAACTAAACTACTAAACTATAATAATTTACTAAAAGCTAGACGTTTATTTATAAGAATCCTTATAACGTTTAGTAAGAAATAAGGATATTAATAGATAGATTAATAAATATAAGGAAATTCTTTCTTAGCTATAAGTTAAATATACTTAAAGATTTTAAAAGCACTTATTAATGCGAAAAAAATAAGTCTAACTTATAAAAAAGCGAGGGCCGACTAGCTATACCCCGTATATACTTAAAGGATAAAAATAAGTCTAACTTATAAAAAGGCGAGGGCCGACTAGCTATACCCCGTACGTACTTAAAGGATAATCCGGGACGTCTTAACTATCTATTAAGGGCTTGCTAAGGCCGCGGGTTACGTTTTTAAACCGCTTAATAAAGGCAGATATACTATAAGCCTTATAGCGCTTACTAAGTTAAGGGAGAAACCCGTTTAAATAGTTAAGAATATAAGCTAAGGTCTTTTAGCTTAAAAGAGAAAGAACCTTTAAGACTATATACTTACTAACACTAAAGCTAAAGCGGGCATACTTTATAACTAAGGAAAAAACTATAATAAAGACTAATAACTATTTAAAGGATAAAAAGTATAATACGGAAGGAGCTTAGTTAAATACTAATAAAAGCTTAAAAAAAACCGCAATCTATATTATAGCAAACTTAATTTAAAAGGCCGATAAAGTATACGGATTTTACGGCAAAGCATTCCCCTTAAAGAATAAGCTTTATAGATATATTAAAGATAAATACCCCCTTAACCTTAACTAAGATATTATTATATAAAGACGTAGCTTAGTATAATAAGTAGTTATTTAAAAGCTATAAAGCGTTTAGATAGTTAAGGCTTCCCTTAACGTTTAGCCGTTAAACCTTAATAAGCTATTACGATTTACCTATATACGCTTACTAATCTATAAAAAAAAGGGCCTAGGATAAGTATTAAAGCCTATATAAATACCGGGGCAGACTAAAGCCTTATTTAAGCTAACTTAGTAAAGACCTTTTAAGATATAATTATAAAATCCTCTTAACAAATTCTTATTTAAGGAGTAAGAAGGATAGCTACTATTAATTAGGTAGAGTTTACTACGTATATACTAAGAAGGCTAAATAGTAGCCTCGCGGTCGTAAAAGTAAGGATTGGCGCTTAAGTAGTAAAACGCTTAGCGGCTAATATATTACTTAGCTAAGACTTTTTAGTTTCTTACTAAAAGGACCTTATTAACTCTATATTAGTCTTATAAATTAAGGCCTATTAAGAGATTAAAGCTAAAGTTAAGATAGTCTAGCTAGGATTAGCAATATATAGATAGGTAATTTACTTAATTACTATAATGATTTTAGCTAGTTTTAGCTATACTTTACTTATATAAGTTTAGGCGCCGCTATTAAAGCGTAATTTAATATTTTTCCTTAATAACCTTAAGCTTACTTAGATAATAATATAAGATTGCGAGAGCTTTATAGCGATAAACTATTTTAAAGAACTATTAATACTCCGTTAAAGCTAAAGGGTAAGGATAATTATAAACCTTAATAAGCAGTTTCGGCTATATAAGAAGGTTAACACTACTACTTCTTTAGCGGAAGCCTTTATAGAAAATCCGGATAGAATAAATCCCGCTAAGGACTTTTTATAAAAGGATCTTATAGTAAACTATAAGCTCGAAATCGGCCGAACTAAGGACCTGCCTAAACTTACTATTAATAAAGGCGTTTCAATCTATGCTAAAGACTTAAAATACGTATTAAAAGTCTTAAATATCTTTTAATCGTTTCCTTATATTTAAAAAGAAAAGGGAGTAATATTTTATAGATAAATCCGAATATATATATATTCCTTTAATAAAAAGATAGTAATACTAATAAGTCGTATTAAGATCATACTTATTTAGCGATAAAGATAAAAAAGTAGTAAATATAATATTTAGCTAGCTAAATATATAAGGCCGATTAAAATAAGTCTACAGGCTAACTTTATTTATAGCGCTAGTATTTATAGTATAGAAGATAGTAAATAAAAAAGAAAAGGGATAAGTAGTTATAAACTTATAGGGGATTTACGCCGTTACTACCTTAAACGCTTACTTAATACCTTTTTAAAGCAATATAATTAAACGCCTTTAAGGAAAGAGGTTTATTAATATAGTAAACGTAAAATCGTTTTTATTAGTTCTTAGTCTATTAAGACTTTTAAAAAAGGTTTATAGTTATAAGCTATTATAGGCTAAAAAGATTATTAATAATACTTATAAGCTTTAAGAACTTCTTAGTATATATCTAAAGGTTTATTAATAACGTCCTCTATAAATACTAAAAATACGCGGCGGCTTATATTAACGATATTATTATCTACTTAAATACGGCTAAAGAATACCTTTAATATTTAAAGGCCGTATTCCGCGCCTTTTAAAACTATAATATTACCTTATTCGGACTAAAGTCCCTCTTAGCATACTTCTTTATATAGCTTCTTAAATTTAAGGTAAACGCTATTAGCTTAATAAATATAAATAAACGCGTGCGAGCCTTAAGGGATATCGCGTTCTTAAAGAACCTTTAATAGCTTAAGAAATAGATTAGCCTTACTAAGTAGCTACGCTATATAGTCCCGTATTTCGCTAAGGAAGTTAACCTTTTATAAAAATAAAAGCTAGAGCTGTTTTAAGTAAGATAGGAAGAAAGAGTCTTTTTAAGGGGCTAAGGATAGGCTTAATATACCGCGAAAGCCGCTTTTTAGCTTACTTTAAAAAAAGAAAAGGCCTTTGTGATTTAAACTAAGAAAATTACTAAGCTTTAAATAATTTACTACTTCGACCCCGCCCGATAACTATTTATTTAGATCGATATATCCTAAGAATATAAAGTAGTGGCTATAGCTTTTTACTTTAAAAAAAGCATAGAATAAGATAAAAAGACGTTACTAGCCTAAACTAAGGTCTAGCTTATTCTTTACTTAAGCCGCGCCTTTTAAAGCAAAGAACTTTAATACTCGCCTATAGAACTTAAAGTAGCTAATTTAATATAAGTAGTTTAAAGGTTATGCATTATAGTACTATCTATAAGAACGCTATAAGTAGTTATCTTAACTAACTATATTAGCACTTATAGAATTATATACTAGAAATCCTTATTTTTTACTAATATAAAATCTAACGATAAGCTAGTTCTTATATCTTAATACTTAAGCTAATTCCCGCTTAAGGTATGCTATATCCTAAGCGTTAAAAATATTATGCTAGACGCTTTTTTATATTTACTATACTAAGATAATAAGCCGGTATACTTAAATTAAAAAGGGGAATTAAAAGGTATTTAAGAAGATAAGATAATAGACCGCGTATTTCTTTATATAGAAGTATTAATTAAATTGCCGCTCCGCTAAAAAATAATTAACGGATATATAAAGGATATATAGTAAGTAAAGATTATAATATAGCTTAGCGATAAGAACAGTATCCTTAGACTTTTATTCTTTTAGTTATAAGGGTTACTATACTTTATAAAAAATAATAAACGCCGAAGACTATATATCCTTAAGACTTATACTAAGGAGATCGTTAAAAACGCTTATATAAGATATTTTTATACCGGCTATACTTATATATAATAAGATCTATTTAAGAGCTTCTTAATCTTATAGCTTAATAGATATATAAACAAGGTCGTAGATAGCTATAATGCTTACTACTATAACTAAACTAATTAAAGTAAGATGCTAAAGTAGCTTATCCTAATTTAAAGCCCGCTAGTTTTATACTATATAATAGTAATAAACTTTATTACTAAGCTTTTAGTAGTTTAAGCTAAATAATCCTTATAAAAAGATCTTATAAAGAACTTTTTTAATATATTATTAACTATAACTAATTATAAAGGGCCTACGTACACTTAGTTTAATAGCACGTAGCTAAATAATTATTTATCGAAAGCTAAAAAGGGAAAGGGGAAATCTTTATCTAAGCTACGTAGCTTCGTACTTTATAAGGGTCGCTTAAGTAGCCTATACTTAAGTTAAGTTTAAGTTAAACTTAAGCTAAGTTCGGGTAAAGTCCTATACGACTTTAGCTATATATCTGCTTAACTCTAAGTTATTTACTATAGTATAACTATAGCTTTTTTTATAGTATAGCTTATAATACTATCCCCTTTTTAAGCCGTCGCGCACCGGGGTATATAATGTCGGCGCCCCGCCCCCCCGCTCCGCGCTTAACGTTAATCGGTATAGTCGTCCTTATTATGCTTATAATTATATACTAACGTCTCCCTCGAATAACGTTATGTTAAGGCGTCGGATATATTATACGCTCGCCTCTCCGCGCCGCTACGTCGTCCTTAGTAGCACTAAGGCGGTATAATATATCTCCTCCGCTTACCGCTAATATTAGTGCTTATTGTAAATATAAGGAGTGTATACGCTAGGGCCCTATACTTATTTTACTATAAGAGCCTTAAGCGTAGCCCTAGCCCTTATTTATTAAGGTTAGCTATATATATATCAGGGCACCCCTTTATATATATATCCCTTCTTAGCTAGCTAGATACTATTATTATCTTTTAAAGCCACCTCTTTTTATAGGTTATAGCCCTTATACGCTGCGAATTACTACCTTAACCTCTTTACTTTAATTATCTTAATTATCTTAATTATATTTAAACCCTTCCTTTAACCTATAGGCCTTAAAAGACTAAGGCAGAGGCGCGGTAGCCCGAGATATTAAGGCTATCGCCACCTATATAATAACATAAATTAATAGCCTTAAGGGTATGCCCTACGCGACGTATACGCTTAGGCTATATACGACTTTATAGCTATATAGCTTACTTTATAGCTATATTACCCGCTAAGAAAGCCGCTGCTATTACCGGCGGCTTAGTATAGTAAGATAGTCGCCGCTAGCAAACCTTATATAAAATATATAATAGCTTTTATATCCTTAAGATAAGGGCGTAAGGCTATAGTAAATAGGCTTTAAGGATAAGAGAATTATAAGATATAGAGAATAGAGCTTATCGTCGCCTTAAGGGTAGAAAACCTTAAGGGCTTTATTAATAGCACTATTATATTACTACTTAAGGACGACCCTAAGTATAGAACTTAAGAAACGAAGGATAAAATAGCTATATATAGCATTATTACGAGCATTACTTTTAAGATAAGGGAACTTATTATAAATAATAAGTAGGATAAAGAAATAACCGCTAAATAGATAATAAACCTAATTAAAGTATCCTTAATAAAGGTCTTAAAGGTTGCCTTTTATATAACCTTTATAAAATTTATCGCCCTTAACTTAAAGAAGTTTATTAGTATAAAGGAGTTTATAAAGAAGCTATATTAGTATTAAGATTAGCTTATTATAGTAAAGAAGGGTTTACTAAAACAACTCTTTATAATTATAGCCTTTAAGGGTATTTAAAAATAACGTCTTAATAAGTATAGTAACTAAACTTATAATTAATAGCGAGGGAATTATATCGCGAAAGATAAGCTATATAAATAGCTTATAGGAGTTATAAGAGCTTAAAAATCTAAATCCTTAGCTAATACTACGTTTAGCAAGGCTAAGGGTCTTAGTAATAATAGCGGAAGCGGCACTAAGGGCTTTAAGGAGGACTTTAATAAAAATACTAGTTTAAGTAAACTAAGTAAGAAATATAACACCTTTAAAGAGACCGTTATTTTAAAGTGCGGCTACCGCATTAAGCTAGGGAAAGTTATATATTAAGAGCCGGACTATTAAACTAAGTATCTAAATAAGGCCCTTAAATTTTAAAAGGCATTTCGAGCCGCTAAAGCCGCAACTAGTAATAAAGGAAATAAAACAGGCAACGCGGCTATTATAACGGCTAGTAGCGAGTTTTACGGCTACCTCTTAAGCAGTGCCGTTATAGATAAACATAAGCCCGTTTAAGATAAAGCCGTTATAGACTTTAAATATATAACTTACTGCTTTAACGACCTTAAATAGTTTATTAATATAAAGGCCGTTAACCCTTTTTCGATAATATTATAGAATAATAGCCCGCTATAAGTAAAAGCTATAATTACCGTTAAAGTTATTATCGGTAGCGTTATATTAAAGCTATTAAACGTTAATTACGCGCCGGTATCGCCGGCTAACCTTATTAGCAATTAGTGCTTTAAGGAGAAAGGTATTAAGCTTAACGATATTAAGGAACGATTATTCTATATACCTTTTAAGACTAAGATCTATAATATCGCTTAAAAGATACGTATTATAACGATCTTAAATATAAAGCTAAGGGGCATATATATAGCCTTAAGCCTTATAGCCTTACTATATACTTAGCGATATATAAATTATAGGACGATATACCGCCGCCTTAGCTACGCTAGCTTAAAGAGGGTCCTTAAAGCATATAATAAGGCTAGCCTTAAGATTAATAAAGAAGAGGCTAAGAGACTTTATTATAAGGCTTACTACTTAAGGAAAGCGGACGTAATAATTAGTTATAACTTAAGCGTAGTAGCTTAAGCGTTCTTTATATATATATATTAAGACTTCCTTTAATATAAGCCTATAAGCTATAAAGGCGTTAACTATTGCCTTTATAGTATTAACGTCTTTATTATATTTTACTAAGCACTATTTTCGCCTATAAGGGATCGGGCCTTCGATATAATAAAGGCTTAAAAGTTATAGGTTAAGAATAGCGCTACTAGCGCCCTCGTTTAAGTACTAGCCTTCGATAACATAACGGAATTTTACGTTAAGAAGATAAAGGCTTAGTTAAGGGAGGACTACTTTATACTATGCTATAGCGCACCTTATATATCTTAGCAAAACGGTAAGGTAAAGAGAGCCGGCCGCACGCTTATAAAGTCTATAAAGGTAATATATATTAAGATAGGGCTACCGGAATTCTTTTAGCCTTAGTATATAAAAATAGCTATATATATAGCGAACCTCTTACTTATACGCAGCACGGCTAAAAGGGAGGCGCCGCTAAAAGCCCTGCTTAAGGAGATTAAGGTTCCTTATATATACTCTATTAAATATATCCGGACTTAAGATTGCATTATATATATAACTAAGCCGTAAAAGATATTAGCTAAGACGGCTAAAATAGACCTTAAGGCGTAAAAAGGAAGACTTATAAGCCTTAAAGGGCTTTATAGTTATATTTATAAGGTATAGCTCCTTAACTAAAAGAAAATTATAATTACTAAGGATATACGCTTTTATAAGGCAATTAAGAAGACTTTACCCTTTAAGGAAAAAGACTACGATATTATAGTTTTTAATAAGGATAAGAATAACGCTAACCTTATAAAAGATATAATACCCCGGCTACTTTTTAACGTTATATTAATAACGTTTTTCGTAATTTCCTTAATAAGTTTACCTCCGCTTATATTAATAATATTCTTATTTATAGCAGCGGCTTATATAAGTACTATATATAAAAAGTATAAAAGGTTTAAAACCGCCTTTACTTATATAGCTTATACCTTAACCTTAATAAGTGCGAATTTAAAGTAAAGCGTATAAAATACTTTAAGTTTATAATTTATACTAGCGCGGGCATTTAAGCGGACCCTATAAAGATATAACCGATTTTAGACTAAGATACCTTAATAATATAAACTAGTATACGGAGCTTTTTAAGCTTTGCTAATTACTATTATATATTTATCCGCGGGTTTTTTAAAATCGTTATACTATTAAATAAGATTATAAGGAAAAAGGTAGCCTTTTATTAAGAACTTATATAAAAAGGCGCGTTCCGCACGCTTTAAGACTTATTTTTATAGGCCTTTATACTACTTTAATAGGATTTTAACCGTATTATTATAGTAAAGGCGGACTATAGCGGCTAGGCGCTTAAAGGCACGCTCTTATAAAAAGTAAAGAGGCGGAAGTAGCTTATAGCCTTTTACTTAAAGAAGCTAACTTTAGTAGAAAAAAACTATGCTATTTACGATAAAGAGATACTCGCTATTATTAACTATCTTAAGTAATAGTAAGCGGAGCTCCGTAGTTATAAGAGCTTCGAAGTTTTTATAGACTACCGAAACCTTAAGTATTTTATAACTTACTAATACCTTTTTAAGCGGTAAGCCCGTTAAGCTAAGTACTTATCCCGCTTTAACTTTTAGATTAAGTATAAGCTAGGTTAAGACTTCGCTATCTTAAACGCGCTTTCTTAATAAGACTAAGACCGCACTATAAATACGGATATTAAAGCGCGGGATTTATAGCTTATTTTATAAGCGGTATTATATATATATATTAAGGTCTCCTTTATTAAAAAGCCTTTAACCTTCTTATTTAATGCCTTTATTAAGGAGCCTTTAACCCCCTTATTTAAAGGGGTAAACCCGCCCGCTATATTAAAAGCGGGTATCTTACCTTCCTTACCGGCGCCTCTTAAAGCACTAGGTTTAAGGGATTAAGTAAGCTTAAGCGCTTAAGCGGCAATAATCTTTTAAGATAAAGGCCTTTAGCGTCTTTAAGATAGGCTAGCTTCTTAAGACTATATATATAAAAGCGTGCGGCGCGCTATAAAGTTTAGTGCGTATTTCTTAAATCCGAAGCTATAATTAAAGGTATAGGTAGCGGACTGCTATATTAAATTAAAAGGGCACCTTTACTAAAGGGGTAAGTTATAAGTACTAGGCGCCTTTTATATAATAAAAGCCGATAAGAGGAACGCCTCGCTAAAGGATAAGCTAAGGAATAAGCTTTAAAGAAAGCTAGTATAGTTAATTTATAACTTTAATATTATTAGCTACCCCGGCTAAGAAGGCATAGTAATAAAGCTTGCGAGAGACTTTTATTAGCTTTTTATATAGCATTATATACGCCGCTTTTTTTATAACTATAATATTTATAGCTATATAAAGATTAAGCGGGCGCTTTATAAAAGGCTCCTTAAGTAGCTACTAATCTTAAACCGGTTTTAAGTATATATTTAAATAGATTTTATAATAGACTTTCCGCTTATATTAAAGGGGAATCGCTATATATAAGTTATTAAAGACCGCCTTAATAAAGAAGTAGTGCTTAAGCTAATACCCTTTATAAAAGCGGAGGTATATATAAAACGTTTTTTTTAATACTAAGCACGGATATATAGCTAGCCTGCCTTATATATAAGCAATAAGGGCTTTAACTAAATAAAGCGCTTTTAGCAGTACCTTTATAAGCTACTTTAAGTTACTTAGCTACTTAGCTCCGTATATTACCTATAGACTAATAAAGGCTTAAAACGCGTTAATTAAGAGGTATAGGCCTACTTAAAAGCTATAATAGCTTAAACCTAAGCAGACTAAGACCGCTAGCTCTTAGTTATATAGCTTGCTTTAAGTAGTAAGCCTTAAGCGTTTATTAGTATAACCCCTTTTTTTGCGTTATACGGCTTTAAACCCCTCTTTTTAATACCTTAAGTAATAAACGTAGCGGCGGAAAAGCACTTAACCGCCTTACTAAAAGCTTAAGCTACTTACTTTATTTAAAAACTTAAGGAGACTACGGACTATTATTAATAAGTAATAATAGTAGCCGCATAAGATTAAAAGCAATACGCTAATAAGTTTAAGTCTTTAGTAAAGAGTTTTGCATTAAAAGATAAGGTTTAATTAAACCTTAATAACTACTAATTTAGCCGCTTAAAAAAGAAGCTAAACTAGCTATATATAAAATTTATAGTATAAAGAGTTATTAGCTTATAAGTTATAAAGCTTAAAAGGTTGCTTTTAAGAATATATAATAAGATTAATATAAACTTATTATACTAAGCGGCTTAAAACCTTTTACTTAAATAAGTAATTATAAACCTTTAGCCCCTTATAATTTTAGTTAAAAAGGAGGAAGAATTTATAATTAAGGAAGTAAAAGTAGCTTATTAAAAAAAAGTAAGTAAAGGTAAGTAGCGGGAGTTTTTTATTAAGTAGTATAGCTACTTAAACCTAACTTAAGAGCTTATATAAGAGCTTATAAGCGCTAATACTTTAAATAAGTTTAAAGCCCTTTATAAGCTAATAAATAAAAACGATAAGCTTAGCAACTAATAGCTTTTTTTTAAGTAGAAATAAGAGGTAAACTTAGCCTTTTTATTACTTATACTATTTTATTAAGCAAAAGAAAAAAAAAAGTTATATTTAAGGCCGGCCGGCTTAAGCGACTAAGGCTTATACTACTTATCCTTATCTTTAGTCTCTTCCTTATTGTTATCGTTATTCTCCCCCTCCTCCTCCTCCTCCCCCTCCTCCTCCTCCTCCTCCTCCTCCTCCTCCTCCTCCTCCTCCTCCTCCTTAAGGGCGGCGGCGGCGGCCTTTAAGGCGCGGAGACGGCCTTCTAGCCCGGATATTTAAGCGGCTGCGGCGGTAAATAGGTTAAAAGGGGCGGCGGCGGCGGCGGCGGGTAAGATAAAGCTAGCGGCGGCGTTATAGCGGGTAGTATAAGCGGCTAAGATAAGGGCGGCGGAGATAAATAAGGGCACTGCTAATAGCGCTATAAAGGCGGTATTCTTAATAAAGGATAGTTAGCGCTAGTCGCTATAGTAGGCGTAGTAAGAAGGAAAAAGGGGGGGGGCTTACTTAAGTATATAGCTTATTCGCTTAAGCGAGTATAAGTAGCGGTAAGTAGCGGCGGCGGCTTTTAATTACGCCTTAGCTGCTTTATTACTAAGGTTAGCCTTTTAAGCTAACTTAGCAGTAATAAGGATAGCTAAAGCCGCCTTATAAGCACGGCTAGTATAAGTATAAGTAAAGTAGCTATTATTAAAGCGACTTACTTACTTATAATAAGTATAGCCGCTTAATAAATAGCGTATATAAGACTTATTATAAGCGGCGCTAAGTAATACTTACTGCTTATACTAAGTTATAAGGTTAGTATAAAGTAAGCGTATTAAGGAGAGCGGACTTATAGCGCTTAACTTAGCGGTCTTAAGGGTAGCGAGAAGGCTATTAAGGGCTATAGTCGCGGGGGCTAGCGATAGCGTAGTTACTTTTAAGAGCGTTATTAGCTTAAGCGTAGCTAAAAGGGCGGCGGCGATATAAGCGGCGGTAGCGGTATAGGTATAGCACCTTAAAGACTTAAGGTCGTTAAGAAGCTTTAATATAAGCACCGATAACTTAAACGATATATTATTCCTATAAATATTAGCTTAAGGGCGCTCGCTTTATATATAGAAGGGCGATACTTATAGTATTATTATTACTATTATTATTAGTTTAAAAGGAAAAGGAAGGAAAGGAGGGTTAAGGGTAAAGGGACGAGGTATTTATACCTTATGGCCCTTAACTTAAGGCGCGGAATACTATAACGACGGATAGGCCGCTTAATACGCCGCCGGGCTATAAAGGGCGGATATAAGGGCCGCTTAATAAGCAGACGGGCCTCTTAATAAGGAGCCGGCTAAGTAAAGGCGGGCGGCGGCGGCGGGTAAGGCTATTAAACCTGCTATTATACGGCCTTACTTACTATAATACGGGTCCTATACTTATAAGGCCGCGGACTAAGTAGCCCTTTATAATAGCTAATAGTCCTTTATAATAGCTAATAGCTCTAGGCCCCTTTACGTAGTATAAGGAGCGGAGGTATTATATTAAAGTCTTTAACTTATAAGGTTATAAGGACTTAAGCTATAGCTTAAGCCTTATTATATAAAGAGGGCTAGGTCCGTATATATAAACACGGACCCGCTATATATAAGCAGGCTCTTTATAGCTTATTATTATAATACTATAAACGGTACTTATATATTAGCCTTTACTTATTTTATAATAAAGCTTAAGGCTTTAAGCTGCGGGCCGCTTAAGTTAAAGACGGCCTTAGTTTAACTAGGCCGTATTAAACTACTTAGTAAGCGGAATATACTTATTGCGGAAAGCGCACCCTTTTTCTTTATATAAAGTTATAAGACTTTATATAAGGTAGACTAATTACGAAAAAGGGGAGGTTTAACTTTTAGCACTTTAGTTTTTCCTTTTTATTTAAAAATATAAAATTTCTAAAAACTTAAATTAAGTCCTTAGCATAAACTTAATAATTAGAGTAATAATAATAGCTAAGTTAAGGAATTTTATATCTTCTTTAAGCTTATCGGCTAGCTTATTATTCTTTTTCTTAAGATTATCTTTGTTTTTAATTAAATTAGTAATATATATAAAACGAGATTAATAGTCTTATTTTAGCTTTATAATCTTATTTATTAAAGCTAAGTTACTATCTTAAAGGCTTTTATTAGTCGTTTTATTATATTACTTAAAAAGTAAAAGTTTTTTAATTTTAATTTCATTATTAGTATTTTCTTATATAAGTTCCTCTTTATTAGCTTTATTATCCTTTTTATAGCTTTTTTATTAAAACCTTAGTATTAATAGTAAGTTCTTTAGTTATTATAATAAGTTTCTTATAAGTCTTCCTTAGTTTAAAAAACTAGCCGCTTCCTTACTTATCTAAAAAGTATATAAAGCCGTTATCCTTATAATATTTAGTTTAAAAAAGCTACTTATACGCCTTATTCTTAATAGTAATAACTATATTAAGATATTTTATAAAAAGAGTATTAGGACTATTACTATCTTTCTTCTTAAAAGCGGGCTCTTTATCTATTTTATTAAATTTAAAGTCTTTAAGATTATTGTTTTTTTCTATATTTAAAGGTATAACGTTTATATTAAAACAAGGAGTATTTTTATTATCTTTATTAATAGTCTATAAAGAAGTTTTATACTTATAATTATCCTTAGTCTTAAAAGCATTTCTTTACTAGTAATTAAAGCTTTTAGCTTTTGTTTTTATCTCTTTATTAAGTTTTTCTTTATAAAGACCTTTTATAAGTAAACTAATATTAAAAGGACTAAGGGTTAGTATAATAAGCTTAGCGTCGATTTTAATATTCTTAGTAAAAAGTAGTAGTAAAGTATATTGCGGATTATAAGCTAAGAGGGTATTATTCTTATAAATAAGCATATTTCTTTCTTTAAAAGAATTCTTTTTTTAATATAATTTCTTATAATATAGCCTTCCTTTATTTAGTTAAAGCATTAAATAGCTTTTTTAGCGGGCTTTAGTAAGCTCGCTTTAAAGGTATTTAAGTTTATTATATTACTTAAGTCGCGCTATTGCTTTTTATTGTTTTTCTTTATAACCCCGCTAAGAGTTAAATAGTATTTCTTTTACTACCGGCGTTTATACTACTTATTATTTATTTATACCGCTAGACTAATATAGTTTAAAAGCGTCTTTAGCTTATTTAAGCAGTAGATTTTATCTTTAACTTTTTCTTTAAGTCTTTTATAAAACGTAGCTATAAAGGTATTATCTTCTTATTTTAGCTTTAAAGTTATTAATTAAAATTAAGCTATATAAGCTAATAAAGACGTAACTTACTTAAGGCTTTTTAATTAATGCTTTATTAATCGTAACTTATTTCTAATTTTAAACGTTTTTTATAAAGCTTCTTTAAAGTTATTAAAATTCTTAAAAATATTCTTCGTCTTAAAATTCCTATTTTTAAGACTATTATCTATATAGTCCTTAAAAATCAGTTCGAACTATATTATAGCTAAGCTTTATAAGCAACGAAATATAAATATAACTTTAATTACTTCTAAATTTATTATAATAAGATAAAACTAAAAATAAGCCTTAAAAGAAGTAATAAACTTTTATAGCTTAGCTAATTTTTTAGTATAAGGTTTAAAGGCTTTAATCTTTAAAATAAAACTACTATTTATAAAGCTTATAAGGGGATAAAAAAGCTTTTAATACCTTAAACTAGCTTATAGCTAATTAGTTCGCTATAATATTATAAAAGTATATATTTCTTCTTTTATTTATTATAATTAAATAAATATAATTATAATAAATACCTTTTTTTACTTAATAGCTTAAAGAGCTTACTAAGTATAAAAATATTAAGTATTTTTATTAAAGCTATTAAGTTTATAAAGACTTTTATAAGCTAGTTTTATATTATTAAACCTTTATTTCTTTTTAAATAATAAATAGCTTTATATAATTTATTTAATTTAAATTTACTAATATAAAAAGAAGAAAAAGACTTATTACTAATTATAAAACTAAATAAAGTAAAGGTATCTTATTAAGTATTACTATTTACACTTATATATATCTTTATTTATATTTACGCTTTATTTTAAAGATATATACTAACGCTAGCCCGCCCCGCCTCTTTATACCGCCCGCGTATAGTAAGTACCTATACCTTCTAAATGCCCGCGCCTATATACGCAGCCTACATACGCAGCCTATATACGCAGCCTACACGCAGCGCTCTTAGCTATAGCTTAATTCGCTTAAAAAACGCATCTTTAAAGCTCTTATAAGATACGCGTATAACGCGGTCCGTTAATTAATCCGGGCCTTGCCGGTACCGCAGGCGAAGTTATAGGCGCGCGCGCCTTTAATGCCCTTATCGCCGCTTAATGCCCTTAACGCCGCTTAATGCCCTTAACGCCGCTTAATGCCCTTAACGCCGCTTAATGCCCTTAACGCCGCCTAGCGGCACCGTTAGTAGCTATATCCTTACTAGTGCTACTAGGCGGCGATATAGGTGCGCCCTTAATACCCTTAACGCCGCTTAATGCCCTTAACGCCGCCCGGCGGCACTATTAGTAGCTATATCCTTACCGGTGCTACTAGGCGGCGATATAGCTATATTACTACCGGTGCCGCCGGTAAAGCTATAAGCGCTTTTATTGCCCTTACTATATCCTTTTTTTAATCCCCTTCCTCTTATATTGCCTTAAGCCGATAATCTCTCTTATAACGCTATAAGAAACCTTAAGCTTTAGCTAAGTTTATCGATCTTATTATAAAAGAGGTATCTTCGCACGCTTATATTAAGCCGCCTTAAGCTAGCTTAACTTAAATTAAGCAGCCTTTATAGTGGCGTAGCTAGCTATAATGCCTTTATTAATACGGGCGGCGTAGCTAGCTACGATGCCCTTATTAATACGTCTTAATATTTAAAGAAGTTAAGTATAGGTAGCTTAGTATTATAAGGCCGGCCGCGTATAACTATAATAACGTTAAGATCGCGGATTTAAAGCAATAGCTCCTTAAGGTCTTAAGAGTTATTATTAATCATAAAATATATAGAAAAAGGGGGGGGGGTTTATTAATAGCTTCTTAAGCTATTATTATATAAAAATATTATGCTTTTTAAGCATTAGCCTAGCTTAAAAGCGTTAAAAGATAATATATATATAAAGTAAGCTAAGCTATAATATAAAGCGCTTACTATAAAGCTATAGTAGCTAAGGCTTTTAAGTTAATAAAGGCATCGCGGTAATAGTTAGTTAATACTACGTAATAAGGAGATTAATAGCTTAATAAGTAACCTTTATATTAAAGTTCTTAAGCTAAGATAACTGCTTAAGGAACCGCCGCCTTTATTAAATCTCTTGCTAAGTAGCTATTTATATATAAGATATCTTTTTATTCTTAATTATTTAAATAAGGGTATCGTAAAGATATAAGAGGTTAGAGGTGCTTATAAGTAAATAAGACTTTACGTCTTTATAGGCGGTCTTAACTAAGCTATTAACCCGCTACTTAAAGTTATAATAGCGGCTAATAAAGTAGCCCGCCTACTACTCCCGCTACGGTATATATTCGTTAAAGATATAAGTTACGATATAGCCTTAGTATTAACCGAATTGCTAATTAAGCTGCTGCTATACTTTATAGAAATCCGCTTCCGTCTTTAAGTAAATAACGCGCTTTTAAGCTAATAGCATTCCTTTATAGCTAAATTCGACTTCCTTATTATTTAGACTAAATATAATAGCGGCGGCGGCGGCGGCTCCTTATTTAGTAGCCTTATAAGTAAGGATAGCTTCGACCTTAAGAAGGACTTCTTTATTAATATTATTTTTAAGACTATTAAGATTTACTAAGTCTTTTTAGCGTAATTAGATTTAGGCCTAAATATTACTATTAATATAATATATATAGAGTTATTATTATATAAAAAGGAAAATATAAAGAAAGGCGTTTTTAAGGCCGGCTTCCTTATTTATAATAACTATAAAGGGCTTTAGTGCCCTTACTTATATATAAAGGGCATTAAAGGACTTATATAGCTATTAATATCCCTTTTCTTTCTTTATATTAATAAGGCTAAAGGCGAAGTTAGTTAAAGACTTTTAGTTAATAACTTTAATAACCTAAAAAAAGAAAAGCTTAAAGCGGTTAGTCTTATATATATTATTAAGGCCTAAAACCTTAAGGAAGCGTTTTTATATCTTTTAGCACTATAAGTAAGTTTATAATACGCCTTAAATCTTATTTTTATTATATAAGTCGAATTTAATATAATAAAGAAAGTCGCCTACTTAAAGATACTTAAGAAAGGCTTATATTACTATCTTACCTTTAAGAGCTTTAAAACGAAGCTTTTAGCGATCGTTATAAATATTACGAAGCCGGAAGAAAGCTATAAAAGGCTTAGCATTATAAAGGATACTTAATACCTCTTATGCCTATAGAGCTTTATATTTCGAGAGGTTCCGCTTAAGGTCTTACTATATAGTAGTTCGCTAGCGATAAATATTATATACTAAGGGATTAAGTAAAGGCCCGTAGTTATAATAATTCTTTATTATACGAAAATCTTACTTTTACGCCTTAGTGGCTTTATCTATAGCGGCGGCGGAGCGTAAAGCTATTATAAGAAGGCGGAAAAGGCAGTTAAGCTTTTAAGTAAAAGGCTTACGAAGCTTAGTGCTTATTAAAGCTCGTTATAGCTTATAATTATAGATAAATATAACTTAGGTTATAAAGGCGATTCCGTCGATATCCCGCTTTTAAGAACTTAACCGCTTAATAATAATAGCTTTATTCTTATAAAGGAAGCCCTATATAAAGCTATATACCTTATTATAGGTTTTAAAGCTTAAGGAAGGCGGAAGGGGCGGGATTATAGCTTAGGGGGCTTAGGGGCCTTCGGGGGCTTAAGGGCCTTTAAGGGCTTTATTTAAGTCGCCTTAAGGCGGCGCGGGGGCATTAAGAAAAGAGAGAAGAGGGTCTATCGCGGCGCTAAAGAGCTTTAAAGGCAGTGCGGGCGAGGGTCTTATATATATATATAGGCGTATGCGTATATATAGGCAAGGGTCTTATATATATATATAGGCGTATATGTGTATATATAGGCGAGGGTTTTTAGTAAGAGCTTTAAAGGTATAATATATATATATAGGCGGGCGAGGGCGGGTAAGGGCAAGGGCGTGTATAGGCTGCGTATATAGGCGCGGGCATTTAAAAGGTACAGGTACTTACTATATATAAGCAGTATAAATAGGCGGGGCGGGCTAGCGTTAGTACGTATCTTTAAAATAGGGCGTGAGTGTAAATAGAGATATATATAAGTGTAAATAGTAATACTTATCTTATTATATAGATTTTTTAAGTAAAAACTAGCTAAAAAAAAAGAAAAAAGAAAAAAAACATTTTTTTATATCTTTTTAAAGCTATTAAAAGGCTTTCCTTTTATATACTTTTATATACTTTTATATACTAATTTATAACTTATACTTTATATAACTTATAAAGTTATTAAACTACTTTTTAAGTTAATAAAAATAGCTTATACTATCTTTATTACTAGTTATAAGTAATATACGCTTTATTATTTATAATTTACTTATAAGACTAAATATTCTTATCTTAAAATCTTTTATAAGATTTTATTCTTTTTTAAAAAAAAGCCTTTTACCTTAGCTTTATATAAAGTATTAATTAATTATATAAAGTATTAGTTAATTTATTTAATACTAATCTTATTACTAGCTAAAGCTTGTTTAAGCTAATTATAAGCGTATTTAACTTATACTACTTATAGCTAATATTAGCTATCTTTAACTATTAAGCTATATCGTCTCTCCTTATAACTACTAATATCTACTTTAATAATTATAACTTATAACTAGCAGTATTTACTTTACTAACTACTCCTTTATATCTAGCGGTATTTACTTTACTAGATATTAGTACTTTTAGTACTTAGGATTACTAACGGAATAGGGTTTCCGTTATAAACGCCCTTGATTGTCTGCCACCCACACGTTATCGCAAATAATAAAGACACCTTTACGCTGCCTCGAGCAATCTCAAACGGCGGGTTTGTAAACTACGCGAAGCCGCTTTGATGAATGTGAACCTGTGGCTCCAACTTTAGGCCAGTCGCCCGACTGCCATCCTTCGATTCATCTGCATCCCCATCGACAGGCCGTAGGCCCGGACATCGTAGATTACGAATATTTTCACTTAACGACAATAGGAAGCTTGTGCCAGCTCGATGCTTTGTTTCTTTCAAATCACCAAGAGGAGGTTGCAGTCCTAAGGACAGCAGAAGCCTGGCCCCTGGCCAGTCCGCGAATGTATCATGCGGTCCCCCTTTGCCCTCAAAGAACACCAGAGTGAATAAAGGTCCTCGCAAGTCCTCATTCCCAGCCATACCGTGCAGAATAAGCTCAGCCCATCGTGGAAACACTCTATTTCTTCTTCTGGCTCTGTTCCTGCTCCTTCAACACCTTCTTGACAATCTTTTGCTCCTCGATGAGGAAGGCGCGAACGATGCGGTCACGGACGCAACCACCGCATCGCGAGCCACCGTAGGCTCTTTGGACAGTCTTCTGGGGCTTAGAGATGTTGGCGTACTCTCGGGGTCGAAGGGCGGGAATCTGGTTAAGCCTTGTCAGCCCTCAAAGCCTTCACCATCGCACGCCGTACACGACAAGACCATGTCTGCATGAGCGGGTAACGCAAATAATGGGCGACGACGTATATCTCGCTCGTAGTCGGCGCCATCGAGGGGGCTGGATGGGCCCTACAAGCTCTCCCACATCTTCTGCCTATCGCCAACTGCCTTTGCCGGGTTCGACTCGAGGGCCACTTACGCCAGAGAGCTTGGAGCCGCAGTCGCCGCACTTGGGAACAGTGCCGCGCTTCTTGATGTGCAACAATCGGAGCTCGCCACCGGGAGTCTTGATGACTCGGGTCCGGTTGGATCGAGTGTTGTAGCTGTGCGCGGCATCCAGTCAGTCCATGCCGAGGCGACTCGAGACCCCATGAAAGTGACACGGAATCCATCGGATGCGAGCAGTAAGACTGCCGCGAGGAGCACTCACGGGTTGCGACGGCGGTAGGTAACTCGTTGAGACACCATTTTGACTTGTCGTGATGGGGTGTGCGATGAGGGATCTCACCTGGAAGTGAGGAATTTCGAGATTTGGGGGGAAATTTTGTGTGGGTGGAGGGGGACGTGTGCCCGCCAGCTTAACCAATCAGAGTGGAGATTTCCCGCCGCGAGCCACGAGAGGTTGCACGCGCATCACGTGACGTGAACGTTCAGAAGCAAAAGCCTCCTCTTGACCTCAGGTCCACTCAGTGCCATTTCTGGTCGGGCAAAGTATCGCAGACGACCCTCCTGAAACCGAGTGCTCATCTGCGATTCTGTCGTCGTGGAAGTCTTGAGAATCGCTATGGACTGGATATCGAGCAAAACACAAGCTGGCGAAAAGCATCACGGTCATGAGCCTCGATGCTTCAACCTGTCAACATCTCTGCATCGACGAGATGCACAGGCGATCTCCCCTTTAATTCACGGAGCCCCCTGCTGTCCAGAGGCCATGCCATTACCCGAATTCGTAGCAAAGAGCAACTGGATTTTTCGCTCATGTCAATTATTTGGTCATTATTCAAGGCTGCGTAGTAAACATGTGCGTACAATCCCTTCTCGTCGGGTTCAATATTTTTCTTTCGTCATCAACCATTCTGAGTCCCACGTATGCTTCCAGGGCTTTATTCCAAACGGATTCTCCTCGCGACTTTTATCGGCCTGCGCAAACACCTGCTTGCTCTCCTCGTCCTTCATAAGCTCCGTGACCTCCCTGACGTCAGCCTGGGCATCTTCAACGGCCCTCATGAAGGCGTTGAACATGACATCGGCTGCAGGTATTTTTTGCCCTGTCAGCACGCGTGCCACAGCTTCGAGGGTTCCAGGGAATAGATGACGTACGAGATGGATGCTTCTGGACCAGGGGCTCAAGCATCCTGGGAATGGTTTCTCGCAGGTTCCGCACCTAAGGAGGTGGCCCGGGTCAGCACCGGTGACACCCACAAGGCTTCATCCGAGAGTCAGAACTGATGGTGCATACCTTCGAGTAAAGGAGCTTGAGCCGCTCTATCGCCACGTTCAGCTGGGCCTCTTCCATGGACTGAGGATCGATCGAGGCCGATTCATCCGCGACGGCCGGTTTGTTGTCCATGAGGGCTGAGGTGCCGGATCGTGCGTGTATATTGTATGGCAAGAAGTGGCGGAAGTCCTGGCGCAGAGAAGTAGTGTCGGTGTCGCTTATTTGCAGAGTTGCACGCGGATCAGATCGGGAGGTTGAGATGGATGGAGATGAGGCCCACGCGACCACCGTGGGGTAAAGTAACGGGCAGGTATTAGCTAGGTACCTGCCCACGATGCTAGAGCGAGGGTATCTAGGTAGGTACCTTAGGTGCCAAACACGTCCAGGGTGCGGGCTCGGACAGTCCCTTAGGTAATACTACCTACGGCAGTTCACTGTACCTGTCTTGACTACAAAGCAGGTATCTAGGTACTGCACGCACCTGAGTAGGTACCTCTGGGTTCGACGGCAAGCTTTACGACTTGCGAGTCAGTCAAAAGGCTGGTTCGTCTCCCTGCTTGGAACTTGATACCTTAGTAAAGGACGAGTTGAATTTTGAGGGGTCGCCAATGCGGCCACGTTTGACGTTGTCGGTGGCATGTCGTCGAGACTGGCCAAGTAGCTAACGGCATTGCATGGCCAAAGGCTCTTGAGCTGCAATGAATGGTACATAAACAACAGACACATCGCCATTGTTCCTGCTTAAGATGCAGCTTTCCTCGGTTGGCTGTCCACGCAACTGCCTTTCTACCTAGAAGGACGGCGCTCCGTAGGCGGCTTCCAAGCGCCGGTGCGCAAGCATCCATGAATGTATACTGCAGGCCTCAGTGTGCTGGGCGCTACCCGGACGATACCACTCAGCACTCAGCCAAAGAGCCCTGCCGAGCCGCCCTAGCGTCCAACACCGTGTTGTACGTGCGCTGATTGGTCGGGGCCCCCTCGGGTCGGATCAACACCAAACCTTAGCTCGTCGACAGTGCGGATTGGAAAATCCTTACAGCCCAGCCTCTCGCATTTGGTACCTACTTGTTGCCATGGTTTGATAACATTACCGGACCGGGACCAACAAGTTATCGCCAGTCGCGGTATCCCCTTCGGCCTGTTCTTCCGATTTATATATCGGAGGAGAGACCCGGCCTCTCTCTACGAGCAGGCGCCCCCTCTGTCCGTCCACGTCCTCCCTGCAGCTCGCTTTCCCGCACGCTTCCAGTTGCGCCGTCGGGGCCGAAGGCCAAGAAGAAAAAGCCATCGCCATGCCCAACACGCCGCCTCCCGCTCTGCTCCCGCCTCCCGAGGGCATCTTCCGGTCCTTTGAGGATCTGATGGCCTCGGTCCAGCGCGTCGCCAAAGACCAGGGATACGGCATCGTCAAGCTCCGCGCCTCCAACTACCGCGACGGCAAGCCGACCCGCTACGACCTCGTCTGCGATCGCGGCGGTGTCAAGTACAACAGCACTGCCAAGAAGCGCAATCCCTCTACGCGCAAGATTGATTGCCCCTTCCGGGCCAAGGCCGTCTGCGAAGTCCAGCTGGGCAATCAATGGCGGTTTGCCCTGCAGGAGGCGCGCCACAACCATGAGCCTCGCGTGGCCTCGGGAACACCCGGTCAGGAGAACGCTCCGCTGGCGACAACCATCCGGTCCTTTACCAATAAGCTCGATCGTCTGAGCCACGATATGGCGCAGGGTCTGATGCGCATCGAGCAGCGCCTGGAGCACATTGAGAAGCGCATGGAGAACCTTGAGGCCCGCGCGGGCGGCTACGAGCCTCGCTTCCAGACCATCGAGTCGCGGATCCAGGGTATGGAAGGCCCGCGCATGGACGGCATGGGCATGGACGATGTCGAATCACGCCTCCTGGCATCTACGGTCATGTAGGACGCCGACCAGAGTGCTCAGTGAGTTGCGGGCCGGCGTTGTGGTTACGAGAAAGGCCAACGGCGCGGCAGACCGACTATCTTTCCCAGAAGCGCACACCGCGGCGTGTGTGCGGACAATGAGAAAGTCGCCATTGTGATCAATATCCTGCTCTAGGTTGTCACTTGATCAAGGGGGCTCGGAAGACGAGACGCTTTATACCACAAGGGGCGGTATCTTGGGGGTCTGAAGGGAAACACGACGCCCGGCAGGCATGACGAGAAAAGGGAATGTTGCGGGCGTTCCGGATCACGCACAACTGTTGACTGGCTTCAGGTGCCCCTTTCCATG
>JAPEBW010001280.1:0-27217 GCA_027405785.1 Ophiocordyceps robertsii | reverse complement strand
AATAAAGAATTAAGTGCGTAAGTGCTTATAGAATCTCTAGCTATTTAGTAGCGGCAGATTCGCCTTTTATAGACAAATGTGAGGGAACGGAGTGACATATCCGGACCGGCCTTCTGGTAGTCTTAAAGCCCGAGGAATGCTGATTTTAAAGCATTTTACCCCGTGGCTATATGTCCCTTCCTTATGCGGCAATTCGTGTTTAAAGTTAGTTAAGGTTAGTTTAGGTCTAAGCGGATCCTTATTTCATCCAGCCACCCCAACCTCCTTAGTTCCGCATATAACGTTATAGACCTCGTATAAGGACGTAAGTACCTAGAAAATAACGAGCTAAAGCTAGGCTATTTAATGCGGGTTTTTATATAATTTATACACCCCCCTATATATAGCTAATTAAGTAAGGATTAAATAGCTGATTTATTAAAGTAGTAAAATCACTCTCTTACACGCCTTAAGTACAATATATATAAGAAAAGTACGAGATTAACTAAGACTTCTTCTTAAGCTTAAAGGAGGTTTTTTACTTAATTTATAACTACTTAAATATAAGGCTATAGTAGACTATAGCGACTTACTATAATACTAGCGCGAACTAAGGTTATAATTAGTAAGAATTCCTTAAGTACCTTAATTCGATCTACCTTAATATCGATATTTAATCGCGGGCGGCGGCGGCTATCCGTATAATTAAGTAAAGAGAAAACTAAATATTCGCGGCGTTCTTCCTTAAGTTTAAGTAAAGGCTCTTTAAGGCAGGAGGGGGGTCGTAGCTATATAATATATAGATTATGTTCTTAGAGGGCGCCTTAAGCCTTCGCCTTAAGGAGGCGCTCGCGACGGTCGACCTTTTAACCTTAAGCTTCTTAGCGTATACTAACTAAGTAGCGTAAATCGCGGTAAAGCTAAAAAGGGTTTAGTAAACTAAGTAGCCGTTTTAAGGCCGGAAAAAGGTAATAAGGGGGGGAACTTAAGACTAAAAGGACTTAAAGGGTAATACCTTAATAAGTAGAATTAACGCTATAACTTAGCTAAGAGGAGGATAAAGCCGGCCCGATATATAAAGGTATTTCGCTTATAGGATAATAGGGTATATCGCCCGCTTTTATAAAAAGAAGAAAGAAGGAACCTTATAAGTAGCCGTAGCTATAACTAAAAAGGTAACTAAAGTAAATTCCGATTTAAGAAAAGAGGAACCTTAATATAAAGTCGGGCGCTAAAAGAGAAGGAGAAATAGTAAGCGGCTTAAAGGTTAATAAGAAAGCACCTTATACTAAACTTAGTACTGCTTAAGGTTAGTATTAATAAGAAGAAGAGGCTTAACGCACTTATAGATATAGGTTATAATTACTATACTATAGTAAGTAAGGGGGTAATAATAAGGCTATAGATACCCTTCGTAGATAGGATAAGGAGGCTACTATAGCCTTTTTTAAAAGACGTACTAACGCTTTAAATAAAGAGGATTATAGCGTTTAAGATAAAGATTAATAAGTACTTAAAATAGATATTTGCCTATATAGTACTAAAGTTAAGCTATAACGTGTTTTTAAGGAGACCGTAGATAAAGAAGAATAAGGTAGTTTATAATACTAAGGGGGATTAAATTTAGTATAAAAAAGCGGGGATTTAGATTAGCTTTTAAGGATTAAAAGAAGCCGCGAAGATTACGAATATTTAAAAGGCGAAGCTAGTAAGCGCCTTTATCTTCTTAACGGAGTGCTAATAAGAAAAGGCCTAAAAGGATAGCTAAGGGCGACGATAAGCGCTTAATATAAAGGCGGTTACGATAAAGGATATAAAGAGAGCCTTTTAGCTAAAGATACTAGTTAACCCGGCGGACTATATCCTAGCTTAAGCACTATAAGCTTATTTAGACCTTTTCGCACTTATAAAGGCACTTAAGTAACCCCCGTTCCGATTAAGCATAGACTATAAGATTTATCTTACCTTAAATAAGGATAGTAAAGAGCCGCTACTACTATAAGGGCCCCTTTACGATATATCGAAAGAAGAACTCCTTATCCTCCGAAAGACTTTAAATAAGCTACTAAAAGCAAACCTTATCCGCTTAAGCAGTTCCTTAGCCGCGGCGCCGGTATTATTTATAAGGAAGGCTAATAGCTAACTACGCTTTTACTATAACTACTAAGCCTTAAATATAATTATAAAGAGAGACTAGTATACGCTACTATTAATTATAAAAACGCTAAAAATACTAGCGAAGGTATATTAGTTTACGAAACTTAATATCGTCGTAGCGTTTTATAAGATTAAAATCGTAAAGGGCTACGAGTTTAAGATAGCCTTTTAAATAAGGTTCGGACTATTTAAATAGTAAGTATACTTATTTAGCCTTATAAGAACGCCGGCTACCTTTTAGCGCTATATTAACTAAGTGCTAAAAAACTACCTTTATAAGTTCGTTATAGCGTATATAAATAACGTTTTAATTTACTTATTAAAGTCGCTCCGCGACTATTAAAAGAAGGTAGCGAAGGTGCTTAAAAAGTTATAAAAAGTAAGCCTTATACTAAACCTATAAAAATACGACTTTATAATAAAAGAAGTAAAGTACTTAGGTTTTATTATATAGGCCGGGGGTAAGGTTTAGTACGACTTAAAGAAGATTTAGGCTATCTAGATATAGTAAGCGCTAAGGAACGTAAAGGGCGTTTAAAGCTTCTTTAAGTTTGCGAATTACTACTATACCTTTATCTAGCTTTATACTAAGGCCTCGCGGTGCTTAAACGGCCTTTATAAAAAGAATATAACGTTTTTATAAACTAATAAGCACTAAGCCGCGTTTAAGTTTATTTAAGAGGTATTTTATAACGCGCTAATACTATAGCTATACGACTTTAAGAGGGAAACGTACTTAAAGGTAGATTACTTTAAATACGCAATAAGCGGCGTATTAATATAAGTAAGACTAAACGGGATATAATACTTAGTAAGGTTCTTCTTAAAATAACTTAACGTAGCGGAGTATAACTACTTAATCTATAATAAGGAGTTACTTATGATTATATAATACTTAAACGTTTAAAGGGTAAAGTTATATAATACGCTAACGTTTATAGTATTAATAAATTATAAGAATTTAAAGTACTTTATAATAAAGAGGAAGTTAAATAAAAGGTAAAGTAAATAAGTAATAAAGCTTACCTTATATAACTTTATATTAAAGTACTGCTTAAAGAAGTTAGTAGTAGTACTTAATGCTTTATCGCGCCGCGATTAAGATAAGCTAAAAAGGGCATTTAATAAAAGGGAAATAAGACGTATAATATAAATAATCCCGGATAGCGCGTAACTAATAAGATATTAAGTCCCCCTTAGTAACGAGTATATAAACCTCCCGCGATAGTTAGTATAAAAAGAGCGTATTATCGCGATAATATAAAAAAAGGAGGAGAACGCGGGGTTAATTGCTTATATAAATAAGGCAGACGACCTTATACCTTAGGACGAAGGTAAGGTAAATAAAGGCGGAGTTTAAGTAAAACTTAACTTAAACTTAAGCTAAGACGCGCTTAAGGAATAAGTATAACTAGCCTGCGTATTTAATAAGTAGGAGATATAAAAGCAGTAGATAGCGATATTACGAAAGGATAAAGAGTATTAAGTAATATTTTAAGCAATATAAAACGGCGATTAATCGCTTGCCTTAAAATAGTAATTAAAGGTTTAAGTAAGCGAGTATATAATTAATATAAGGGGGCGCCTTTACTTTAAAGACCGACTTTAAGTACTAAGTAAGGCTTAATACTTTAAGAAGGGGGAGGATAAAGAGCTAAATAAGCTTTAAGTATTAATTACTTAGCGGATATATAACTTAATAGCGGTAGGATATTTAAGGCGCGAGGGGATACTTATAATACTAGCTTAAGAGTTTTTTTAGCCGGGCTAATTATTAATAGTACGCCGGCTTATCGCAAACTATAAGCTATATAATAAGGGGTATATTTAAAGGTAACTTTAAAAAAGGCTTTTTTAATTATTACCGCCCTTTATATAGCTATTCGTATACTTAATAATAGACTTTATAATTAACTTACTACTAATAAGGACTAAGAGCTCTTAAAACCTTTAAGTAATAATAAACTAGCTAATAAAGGCAATAACTTTAAAAGTAATACCGATAAGAAAGTAATAGTATACGCTACTAAGTTCTTATAATCCTACTTCCGCTTTTATAAAATGCTAAAATCTATTATCTTAAATTAAAAAACGAACTAAATAAGGCATTTTTAAAAGGAATTTTACTAATAAACCGGGGTTTAAAGGAAACTAAGTTTAGCTTATTACTTATAAACTAATAAAGCAATAAAGCGCGCGAACTAAAAGGTATAAGCATACCTCTATATATATATTTACTATAAGTAAGACGATTAAGGGGTATAGCTACCTTATACTTAAGCGGCGCTTAATAATTAGGTAATATCGATAATAAGTATAAGCCCTTTCTTCGCTATATATAAGTACGATATCGAGCCGATTTAGATTATATAGGAGGAGGGACCGCTTACGCTAAACGTAGAGAGCGTATAAAGCCTTATATAAAGGATAAGGGAAGTCGCTAACTTCCTTTAAACGGCGATCGCCGCGTTATAAGTAAAGTAAAAAGAGATAGCGAACTAATCTTATACGCCGGCGGAAAGACTTTAAGTAAGTAATAAGGTATAGCTAGATATAAAGAAGTATACTATAAATAAGCCTTATTAAAAGCTTAACTAGCTATACTAAAAGTATATTATAATAAAGGTAGTTAGCTTATATATAGTAGAACTTAATATACTAAGGAGGGTATATAAAAAGCTATATATAAAGTTCCTCCGCTATATAGCGGATAACCCTTTACTTAGTTAAGTAGTTAATAATTACTAGCTACTACTAGTAATCTAAAAAGACAATAAACTAAAATATATTATAAAGAAGATTAAGTAGGCTTAGTAAAGATAGATTAAAAAGGGGAGATAGCGCTAAGTCTTAGTAAAGTAGTATAAGTATACTAACTTAATATAGTAGCTAATTAGCGACTTTTAGGATATAATCGCTTTAAAGGAATTTAAAGGGCGGTATAACAACGTAATAAAAAACGATAAAGGTAAGGTAGAAAGATAATAGTAAGCTAAGCCAGGGAGTAAGGGATAGGATAAGGGAAGTAGTAAAGAAAAGGAGGAAAACCGGGAAAAACGAAAGGAAGTTTCGGGCTATACTTAATAAATATTAAGACGATTTTAAACAATAAGTATAAAGAGGATACGCTATAAACGCATACTAAGCATAGATAATAATAAGATAGATAAGGGATATAATAAGATATAATAAGATATAAAGTAAATATAAATAAGATATATAAAGAACTATAACTTAATTAAAGCAAACTACTTACTACTTACTAATACTAATAAATTAACTTTAAATATTAAGGTATATTTAAGCTTAGCGCGCTATAGTAGCAATATAAGCTAACTTTATATATTATAGTAATTATTAGTAATATCCCTTTAGCTAGCGTTTATTAAAGATCGGGGAACGTATATATAAGTTAGTATAGCAATCCTTAAATATCCTTTAAGATATATAATCTTAAAGCGCGTTTATAGCGGCGATCGTATCGCTAGTATACTAATATCGCGTTAGCATCGTATCTTATATAGTTTAAGGATAAGGATATATAAGTAAATAGCGTAACTTAGCGCGGGTATAAGCAAAATAATTATAAGCGCGGGGCGAGGCTTAATTTTAATAAGCCCTATACTAAGTATCCGCATTAAGAGATACTATACGTCCGATATATATAAAGTAAGGGGGGCGCTATATAGTAATACTATATATCGCGCTCCGCTTACTAAGCGACGATAGCGGGCGCGAAGATTAATATAAAGGCGGTAGCGTATAGTCGCTAGGCGTATTAAGAGGCGCCGGATAAGTAAACGCTTATAATATAGCGGGAGATAAGGCTTAAGGGGTTATAATAGATATATTAAGGCGCGGCGCGGCGAAGCTATTATAAAAGGGGGCGCGCACGTAGGTAAATTAGTAATTAAAGAAGGAAAAGAAAGAAAAGAGGGAGAGGGAAAGAGGAAGGGTATTTATACTTAAAGACCGTAAGCAGTAAGTAAGAAAGACGTGCCTTAAGCATTAATATTAGCGGTAAGTAGAGGAGATACGTTATACCGCCTTAGCGCTATTAAGGATAACGTAGCGGCGCGGATAGGTAAGCGTATAATATATTTAACGCCTTAACGTAATGTTATTTAAAGAGGCGTTGGCGTATAATTATAAGTATAATAAGGATAACTATACTAATTAACGCTAGGTGCGGAGCGGGGGGGGGCGGGGCGCTAACGTTATATACCTTAGTGCGCGATAGCTTAAAAGGGGGATAGTATTACGGGCTATGCTATAAAAAGAGCTATAGTTATATTATAGCAAACGACTTAAAGTTAGGCTAATATATAGCCGAAGTTATATAGGACTTTACTTAAACTTAGCTTAAGTTTAACCCGAACTTAACTTAAGTATAGGCTACTTAAGCAACCTTTATAAAGTACGAAGCTACGTAGCTTAAATAGAGATTTCCCCTTTCCCTTTTTAGCTTTAGATAAATAATTATTTAGCTACGTATTACTAAACTAAGTATATATAGGCCCTTAATATATACTTATTTAAAAGATTTACTAAGTAAACCCGGATTTTTCCCTTTTTTAATAAAAGAAAGGGTATTTATAAAAAAACGCTATAAAATTACTTTAGTAATTTACGTAGATAACTTTCTTATAATAAGGCTATTAAAAACTATAATAAAAGAAAGACTATTTAAAACATTAGCTAAATACTTAGATTTTACTATATTAAGAGATATAAAAGACTTCTTAGGTTTAAATATATAAATTAACTAAGATAAAAAAGAGCTATATATATCTTAAGAAACATATACCTTAAATAAAATAAAGGAGTTTAATAAAGAAGCTATAAGGACTTTAAATACGCTTACTAAAGTAGGATTTAAGCTAGTAAAAGCTAAGAAATTACCCTTAAAAGAGGTAATATTATAATTTTAAAAAGAAATAAGATCTTTATTATTTTTAGCCTTATTTATAAGGCTATATATCCTTTATTTAGTTATATCTTATACGAGATTCGCTACTAAACTTAATAATATATATATAAAGGCTTTAAATATAATTTAGAAATATTTAAATAAATACCTTAGCCTTAAGATTAAATATATATATAATGTTTCTTTTGACTTTTTATATATAAAAGGTTATACTAATACTAATTAAGCCTTAAATTTAATAGACGCCTACTTAGTCTTAAGGTATTGTTTTTATATATATAATAACGTTATAAGTTAGGCTTATTCTAAGTAAAAATTAGTTACTCTCTTTACGTATAAGGCAGAATATATAGGCCTTAAGGAGGCTATAAAAGAAGCTATATATTTAAATAGTCTTTTTACTGCAATTACTAGAGATTTATCTATAAAGATCTTAAATAGTATTCCCCCTATTTTAATAGATAATACTGCTGCTATTAAATTAGTAAAAAATCCTAAATTCTATAAGCGTACTAAATATATACGTGCTATATATTACTATATAAGAATAAATATAAGAAATAAAGAAATTAAGATCTTTTATATTAAATTAAAAGATAATATAGCTAATATTTTTACTAAGAAATTTAGTCTTACTTTAATTAGTAAGTTTAAGACCGGATTATCCTTAATATAAGAAGCCCTATAAATAAAAAGAGTAGTTAAAAGGTTATTCATTTACTTTTTATACCTTTTCTCTTCTTAGGTTTTTCCTTTTTAAAGGTTTCCTTAATAAAGATTAAAATAACTAGGTTTTTAAATTACTATAAATTCTTTCCTAAAGACTAAACTACTTATTAAGTACCTTTAATAAAACTATAAGTTTTTTTTCTTTTATAAGGTTTTTCTATAAGTATATATCTTAAGATATTTTTTTAAAAAAGAAAGGTTTTTTATATATCCTAAATATAAAAAAAGTTCTTTTATATAACTAAGGACTTTACCTTATATATATACTACCTTAATAAATTAATAAAGAGTATATAAATCTACTCTTTAAAGGAGGCTATAAGAAGGTGATTTTACTACCTTAATAAATTAGCTATTTAATCCTTACTTAATTAGCTTATTATAAAAGGGTATATAAATTATATAAAAACCTATATTAAATAGCCTAGCTTTAGCTTATTATTTTCTAAGTTCTTATATCCTTATATAATATCCCTAACGTTATATATAGAACTAAGGAGGTTAAGGTAGCTAGATAAAATAAGGATCCGCTTAAACCTAAACTAACCTTAACTAACTTTAAATATAAATTGCTATATAAAGAAAGGATATATAGCTATAAGGTGAAATACTTTAAAATTAACATTCCTTAGGCTTTAAGATCGCCCGAAGGCCGGTCTAGATATATTACTCCGTTCCTTTATATTTATCTATAAAAGGCGAATCTCTTGCTACTAAATAGCTAGAGATTTTATAAGTACTTACGCACTTAATTCTTTATTAATTAATTCTAGTAAAATCCTACCTTATATAATATTAATTCGTTTATTATATACTATTACGTAATCTCCTAATTTCTTTATAATTTCGCTACTACTTTAACTTTTAATACTTAGTTTATTTATAATCTTTACGGATAGTTAGAACGTAAGGCTTATAGTATTAAATAAGAATAACCTAGCTAAGACTAAGTATATTAATATCCGTTATAAATAAATTATTTACCGCACTAATAAGGGCTTCTTTTAATTAATATAAGTATAGACTAATAAAATAATCGCGGATAGCTTTATAAAAGGCCTCTTAAGAGAAAAACATAGCTAATTCGTTTAGTAGCTAAGAATAAAAAAAAACGGCTAAATAAAGCTTTAAAAGGCTTTATATATAAATAAGGCATTATATAAGCGGAATAGCTCGTTATAATTAATTAAAATTAGAAAACACTAAAGTAAGTATAATATATAAGGGAGAGGCTATATTATAAGGCTTTATATATATATACGCCTTATATATAGCTAAGGGGAGGTATTGTAAATATAAGGAGTGTATACGCTAAGGCTATATACCTATTTTACTGCGAGAGCCCCAGGCGTAGCCCTAGCCCTTATTTATAGGGGTTAGCCACATATATATAAGGGCACCCCTTCGTATACATATTCCTTCCTAGCTAGCTAGACACTATTATTATCTTTTAGAGCTCCCTCTTTCCACAGGGCCTACTATGGGGCTTTATCCCCCGCGCGAGGACCAGATATTTAGGGAGCATGGCCTGGCTATGGGTACAATGATTGGTACTTGATTGGACCAATGGTGCAGGGGTCCTTGAGATGTATTTTCTAACAAGTGTCGCCTCTGGGTTACATAGAGAGGGGAAAGGCTTAAATACCCAGTCCCGGAAAAAAGCTCTCCCGTCAGGCTGACATAAGCCCTCATCGTTGGTATATATAGATGACGATTATTTAAAGCACCACCTTTCTCTCGCCATCCATGCATGATTGATGCCGCACCTCATCGAGCCATTGCTTTCCAACATTCCAATGGACAACTCCAATAGCCGTGTGTGCAAAGCCAACCGCAACACCGCGGCAGCCAGATGGAACCTGGAAATGTCGAGGCGCATTCGGCGTGCACTCAATAACAATCCGGAAGCCGACATAACTACACTCCTGCCATCAACATACTCCAAACAGCTACAGTCTTTCAAGCAAATAGGTAATACTAATGGTACATTACGACCTAGCTGGCCTGCTGACCCGTCTTGCATGTAGTCGCTCGACCATCTGTGCTGAACAAGCCCACACATGACGATGTGCGCTCACGTCTGGCTCCCTCTGACTACCTAGCAGTCATATCAGAGCCATCTCCCGAACTGCACGCCCTTTTTAAAATCGACAATAAGTCTCAAGCCATCATGGATTTGTTAGACCAAGGCCGTGTACTCTATAAGTGCCCGTCTGCCATGGTGCTCGGCCTCGACGAACATATTGCTGTGAAGATAACCCACGAAAATCTTACAACTGAACATGCAGCTCTTTCGTATCTGCAAAAACACCTTCCCAGCTTTCCTGCCCCAAGACCGCATGGTATAGTCCGCTTGGGTACTTTCTACCTCCTATTCACTACTTTAATTCCGGGACTCGACTTGGAAAGGGCGTGGCCACAGTTAGAGGAGACTCAGAAGCTACACATCAGCCAGCAGCTCGATTCCATCTTCACCGAGTTAAGATCACTTCCATTTCCCGACAATCATCCGTTCGGCGGCGTTGATGGAGATAACTGCAAAGACATACGACGAGACATCCGTACGAATTCCAAGCCTATTCACAAGATGGAGCAATTTCAAGACTTCATCTTCACGGGATCGAAGACGGCTTCACCGCTATACGTCGACCTCCTATGCAGCCTGCTGCCGAGCCCTGAAGCAAAGTGCGTTTTCACCCACGGAGATGTTCGCCCAGCCAACATTATAGTGGAAAGAGATAAGGAAGAGACCTGGAAGATTGCCGCAGTTATAGACTGGAACGCAAGCGGCTTCTATCCTAAGTATTGGGAGTGTGTCAAAGTGACTAACAACTTGACTTCGAGGGAAACGTTTGATTGGTACAAGTATGTGCCTAGGTCCCTGTCACCACATCGGCACCCTATTCCGTGGCTGGTAGACAGGCTGTGGGATCGTGACGTGCTAAATGGCTGAACCCCTCACTGGCACTTCGTTACGGATCTTGCGGGTACTCGTGGAATTGGAGCTTTTCAGTTCCCGATACATAAAGGCGTCACAAACTCAAATAAAATATAGGCATATAAAAAGCCATCATTGTTGAAAGATGACATCAAACCAGAGGGCCAACTGCCAGAACCCGATCACAAACAGCATCCAATATACTCCTCTATTCGTTGGAATCATAGACATACTCTTCCGACAGAACCTGCTGGCCCTCCCCCGTCTGTTCCCCTTGTTCTTCCTCGTCTTCCTCTTCCCCAGAGTCATCGTCATACTGTCCGCCGAAGTCCTGGCCAAAGTAGGGCATCAATTTTTGTCTGCCCAAGTGCCATGTCTCGTGGTCAACCATTCCCTGCTCCAGCATGCTCTGCCAGATTTCCAGGACATAATCCTGGCAGTTCCAGTATAAGCCCTCCCCGGGAACTGGAATGCTACCAATCGCCCCGGCTAGTACGTCCCACCAGCCTTCGTGTACTTGGCATAGGAAGGTGAGGGGTTGAAGGCACCTTCGCGAGCTTAGTGGATTGGCTTGACGGTATTGGGGCCTATATGGGCCATCTTGCTGGTCCTGGACCACTTCATAGATATGCCATTGTCCTGATGCATCCACGATTGTGAAAGCCCAGTGATAGTAGTTGCCGAAATTCGGCTGATAAATAGCACAATGAACGCCGAGGCCAGCTTGTTGACGTTTGCCTGCGTTTTTTGGCCTTGATGTGTGTTTAGACTTGCGTGACTTACTGCCCTTGCCTTCTGATGCACCCTTGGACTTTTCCTTCGACTTTGACTTGTGTGACTTAGTAGAGGAAGAAAACATTGTTATTTGTAGAAAGAGAGCAAGAACAAAAATATCGAGATGGGGCTTGGTCGAGTTTCTTTGGCACTGAGAGTTGCCGCAAACTGGAATTGGGCCAGTTTCATTTTTATATCCTCATGATGAACTTTACGGTAGCCAGCATGCTGTCTGTGTTCGGAAATTAATCATTGACGTGCATGTTTCCCAAGAGGGGTAATGCACGCTCTGCTTAATGTCTTGAGTGTCCTTAAGAGCCTATTGGCCTGGGAACCATAACGTAATAACACTGATTTCCATTATGTAGGTGACCAAGGTAGGATACGTGGTGTGCAGATGTCCCAGGCAACGTAGGCCGCGAAGAGGGCCATTGCCAAGCCAGAATCAACGATGTGAGCTAAAGCGAAGTCTATCATCTTCCAAGGCATGATTCCGTGAACAGCCTACATAACAGGAGCATGTTCAAATAATGTGAGAACGCGTTCTGGGTACATACACCCTCGCCCCCTCTTGGATTTCTCGGGAAATTCTTGTGGACTAAGGTGGACGTTAGAGAGCGGGAAGCTTCTGTCCCTATTGAACTTTGCCGCACGTCTTTTTGCAGCTATGCCATTGATGGACAAGGGGTAGCATAATGACATATATTCCAATCTCAGAAACTTGACGCAGTTTCGCATGGGACCTACTTTGTCGATGAGATAAGTCTTGCTCCCATATCATCCCTGCTTCTTCTGGTGCGTAGAGGAGTCAATGCTACCGCTCTACAAATGGCAAATTTGTGTAGTAAGGGGCGTTCCTGCGTGCCGGAAAATGTCCAGCCTGACCCAGCATGTCCGGTTTGTCCAGATGAAATGACCGTCTGTCCGCATTTACTACCCTGCTGTGTCCACTGTCCACACTTGTCCATAGACCCAACTTTTGAAAAAAAGCCTTGATGATGTGGCCGGTTGCAATCGGCATAGCAACACAGAATCTGGAGTGTGCATTCCCTGGTGCATCGGCATTGCGACATGGCCGCTTTCAGCAGTTCAGCTAGGCACGTCAAATAGGGATGCGAAGAAGTGGCGCTGTTGTGGCGCGGTACCATCCGTGCGGGGGTAAAGGTGGCTGAGGGAGCGGAAGAAAAAGCTCATCCTTTATCACGTGGCTGCTTCTTCGTACACGTTGGGTTGATGTTGGGCTGCGTCCGGGAAAGAGCAACAAAAGCACAAGCCACCACGACTTTTCACATCCCCAAGCGACCAGCCATCCTCACACAACCGTGACACAAATGCCCCTAGGAAGACAGATCATACCGCGGGATGCTTCCCAGCTCAAGAATAAGCTTGCCAACGCGCATAAGGAGCGACAAGAATTGCAAATCATAGACTTTGTCAAGGATCACGTGGGTGCAGCACCAGCCATCACAGGCGGACGCCCCTAACAATAAGTATAGCTCGCGGAATCCGGAGATGCGCGCTACGAACAGTCCACAGCCCGGCGAGACCTTCAAATAGCTTGTCCATGTATAGTTTTTCTAATGTACGGCAAGTTCGACCTTTCCAACGACAAGGGGGAAGCGGTCGCGGTGAATTCGGCGGGAGTAGGACATGAAATTATAAATCAGGACAGACTTGAATTGCATGAAAAAACTGCGGTAGTTATTATACAGTTATAAGATCGGGATTAGTCCCTGTTTGGCCTAGCCGCCGGCACTCTCTGCTCTTGTCACATCAGTGTCGTGGAAATCGAAGTCCCACCCATTGTCTAGTAACTCGTCGAGAGCTTTCCAATGCCATTCAGGATCATTGTGGGTGTCTTCACTATTTGACAAGGGCGGTGTCGTATATTCGTCCCCTGTTTGACTCTCTGTTTCGGGTTGAGTAGTACTGGCTCCTAGCACGGGTATGTGGTTATCGTCTCCTGTAGTGCTCTCTGCTGGCCGATCAGCAAGCTTGGCAGCAGGTCCGAAATCAGTGGACTGGAACTGCGCTGATACGGCTGCCGGATCTCCGTCCATCGTCAAAGGTAGCGATGTTATCGCTTTAGGAGCACTCTTCTTAAGAGCATTGAGGTGGCGGTTCTCTTTTCGTCTCCGATCCGGTACATTCTTCTCAGCGCGACGCCTTTTCCTCGGGTGGTGCTCTAGGCCCGGACAGTATAGCTCCCACAGTTGACTGGCGACAAGATTTCTTGACTGATAAATCTTGATAAATGTGCCGAAGTCTTCCTCTCGGTTAAGTATACTCGTATTCAGTTTCTGACAAATACAAGTGTAACTGTTTTCATGTCAACATAATTCCATAGCTACTCGAAAAAAGCCTACCTCCATTGCCTTCCTACGATGAGTTTAATAATGAAAGGAATCCAAAGTGGCAAGGAGGCATGCTCTTCAGGGGGTATCTGAAGTATTTGGGCTTGCGAAGATATTATTTTGGCAGTGAAGCATTCGTTCTCCTTATCGCCCGACCTCGGAAACTTGAGATACGTTGATAGAGGACAGCCACCTAACGCTTTTAGTTATGAAGTCGTGGTGGGTGGGTGACTACTTACCATGGAAAAATATCTCAAAGGCACGATGCCGGAGCCCTAGTAGACAGAGCCGCTGCATCTCGAGGACAATCCATCCTCCTGTTCGTCGAATCTTGCGAAAGGTTGAGGGGTTCTTCGCGACGTCTTTTCCTCGTGTCGCTACCAAGAAAGCTAACATTGCTTCATCCAAGGTGGCTCCCGGAAGGCCCAACTCGTCGGCGACTAGGCATGTTGCAGCGAAAACCACGGCAAGATAATGCGATATCTTCTCCGTAAATTTTGCCCCAGCAATCAGCTGGCCAGCACGGGCCCCCAGCTCGATCAAGAAATGCTCGTTCCGTGGAAAGTTTAACACTATCGGATAACCCGAATGGCCAGCCAGGGTCTCCACTGCGCGAAGTATGTCGTCTATGGTGGATAAGCAGGCCGCTTGCCTTTTCGTAGCCCAATCTTTCTCATTACGTGGGATACAGCTGAAAAAGAAACGCGTCGCTTCGTGCCATTTCGGGAGGTTCTTCTCAACCGCGGGTTCCTCCCCGCCCACACAAATGATGAACTGCGGTTGATCATTAGCAGGCAGCAACTGACGTGATCTGTTCACTGCATTTTCCAAAAACTTGATGACCTCGGTCGAAGTTTCGGTGAGACGAGACAACAAATAGGCAGCATATTCAACTTCGCTGCCCTCGAAATTGTCAATTCTTTGCGGCGACATATGGCAGGGAGACCGCATGTTGAGGAAAGCTAAATAAGTGGTAGAAGGAAGGGGAGCGCTGGCTGATTTAGTGTTGGAGCTCAGGCTCCAATACTGATGTAGTAGGTTTGTATTTTGACATGCACGTGATGATCCAATACCTATCGGATATCTGACCACTGTCACTGCTATGCCGCGGCTTCGCCGCGATGACACGGCATGCACTGTCACGTGTATTTGCGCATTTGATCCTTTCACTTTCGTTCCTTAAGTAATTTCTATCAATATTGGCGCGATCTAGATCGTATTGTATGGAAGGTGTTAGACTGGCTGCATCTAACAGCTGACTTGACTAGCAAACACACTCTACAGCGAAGGTGGTTGTTGATAATTATTGATGAGACACCATGTCCTGCGGAGGGACGTCTGCACTCACTGTGCCGCACGATAATAGGGCTGCCAAGGACCTCATCCATAGTCCTTACACTCTAGGCTACATATGCAACCACTTTCGTGACAATCACTCGTCGAATTTGCGAGATAGCGAATAGATCAAGTGGCCGATTGATGAGCTGCGCCGAGGGGGCATGACATGACAGCACGGGATGCTATATGCCGCCTTAGCACCGAGTCGCTAAGTCTAATGGTGAAGGAAAGCTCTGGCCCCCGAGCTATTAAAACCATTTGGTGTGGTTGGTTGTAGTATCTCGAAACACTGAGGCCAAAAGTACGAGCTGAAAGACGTGCTGAGAAAGCGGCGGAAAAGCCTGACCGAAACATAGATTAAAATAAACCGAAAGACTAGCTGAAAGATTAGCCGAAAGATTGACTGAAAGATTGACTGACAAAGTCAACCACGGGGATTTTAGATGAATGTCATGCACCCTTCGGCAAACTCTCGAGGTCCACGTAGAACGCATCTTTGCTTTGGCCTTCCCCCCCGACGGCAAGCTACTAGCATCTGGTTCCACTGATGGGGCCGTTGGGCTTTGAAACGCAGTGAGAGATGATGTTGAAGAGACGTCTGGTCTGGAGACTTCCGGCCACCATTCTGACCTTGCGACTATTCGTTCAGAGACAGTCTTGCCCGACGAGGAACCATGGCTCTTGTGTGAGGCGGTAGACCCATCGAGCCTTGGGATGTAGCAAAGGGAGTCATTATGCAGGCTCTCAAGGGCCATTCTTTTTGCCGTCGTCCCGCTCTGTTTTCCTGGTCACTTCCTGCTCGGGATGCAGTTGCAAGGCATCGGGGGGTAGCACCCCTGCACGCCATTCCAAGCGTCCTTTAAGCTTCGCACAGCCCATCAGGTCGCTTCCTTCGTATAGAAGTGGCCAAGGCATTGGTCCCGGCGCTTACGCTCAGCTACACTTTGTTGGCTGTTGTTACGACGATCCCGGCAAAGAGCACCCCCATGGATTGGGCGAAACTTTGCCACTGTATCCATCGCCTTTTCTCTTCCTACCGCGCTGCCCTCGTCGGCGTGGAAACGGTGGCAGAACCGGAAGCGCCAGCTCAACGCGGTGCACATGTCAGCCTGCAAGACCGAGTAGCAGCTGATGAGCCGTCCCAGTCGGGTCAGACCTGAGGTTTATCGCGTTCTATAACGCCGGGGACCCTAACCCCATTCTGGTGCCCGCCAATCTCTCTCTCTCTCTCTTCTCCGATAATCGGACTAAAGAAACACTTGATTGAGACATGGCGGCACTTTGCACTCCCCACGTGGCGAGTTGCATCAATGAGGACACGCTGGCCTGTGAAGAGTACAGAGTACCGACATCTACCCAGGCCAGTCGCGGGCCGTGGGCTGAACAGCGAGCACTCTCATGTCACGTGTCGGCACATCAATTGTACAGTAGGTACATGATGCCCTGCCCCGCCTCGTCGCTGCAGAATCAATCAATATCATCATCCAGGCAGAGCCAACATGACTTCCGCCTGTGCGACCAAACGGACCACGGTCCTCGTCACCGGGTACGACGTCGAGTACAAGATGGGGTGGATGGCGGCGGGAAGCTTACCGGCCGACTAGGTGCACGCCCGGAGGCATCGGCCATGCGCTGGCCGTCGACTTTCACAATCGAGGTTGGTCGAGACAAACTTGCAACAAGAAGAAGTCGACGGCTGACTGCGTAGGCTGCCACGTCATTGCCACGGCCCGTAATCGCGAGGCCCTCGATGACCTGAGCAACATGGGCATGAGCGCCGTCCAGCTCGACGTCACCGACACTGCCAGCATCGCCGCGTGCAAGGCCGAGGTGGCCAGCATCACCGGGGGCCAGCTCGATATACTCGTCAACAACGCGTGAGCTACGTCTCCAGCACGAAGCCGTGTCATGCCGAGCTCACACAGGCGCGCAGCGGACGCTCGTGCACCGTCCCCGCCATGGACATGAACCTCGACGACGTGCGCGCCACGTACGAGACCAACGTTTTTGGCCTCATGCTCATGTGCCAGGCCTTTTCGAGCCTGCTTATCCCCGCCCGCGGCCTCATCGTCAACATCTCGTCGGTCTCGAGCGTGGTGCCGTACCTCTTTGGTGCCATATACTCGTCTACAAAGGGCGCCGTCAACGTCTACTCGCGCGCCCTGCGCATGGAGCTGCGCCCCTTTCACGTTCGCGTCATGGTGGCCATGACGGGCACCGTCCGCTCCAACTTCACCAGCCACCCAAACCCGGGCCTCCCTCCTGGCTCGCTCTACATGCCCGTCCAAGACTTCTTTGACCGGCGCATCAACTTTAGCCAGACCAACGCAACCATGCCTACCGACGCCTTTGCGCGCAAGCTCGTCTCGGCCGCCCTGCGCGGGGAGCCGCGCCTCCTGGGCCTGGTCGGGGGCACGCCCGACTATTTCTGGGCTGGCGGCTTGTCGTTGATTGGCTGGGTTTCCACAATGATTCCGAGCTGGATGACCGAGGCCCTGACAGCCCGCTTCTTTCGCATGGGTGCCATTGCCAAGCAAATCGAAGCCGCTGCCTTGGCCAAGAGAGATTGACGGCTGTGAGAGCCTAGTAATGTAGTTTTCAACCTCATATGAAGCTGAGCGTGTCAAAAGGCCGGCGACGGGGGCATCGCCCAGTGCTCCTCGAGGGTGAATAGGACAATGGGTCATCTGCGGCCCAGCACGCCGGCAAAGTGCAGCATGGGCGGGACCAGATTTGGCGTCATCTGGGTCTCAACAATGATAGCCAAGTCGGACCTGCTCCTTGTCTAGGCCCGGGTCAGCATGTTTCTTGATACCGTCCGTCGTCCGTTTCCACGTCAATGCCTGCCTGCCACGAATATTGGGGCTCGCGCTTGGCCATTCAGAGCACAAACAGGCACCCAACAGCGAGCGCGAAGGGCGGGCCCTTGTTCCTCTCGGTGGATGAACATGTCTTATACATGAGATGGCGAGGGTCTGGAAAGTACAAGATGCCACGAGCCATAGCAAAGAATAGGGTCACGACCCCGTAGAGGTGCCATTAGCACGTGTTCCAACTCCCCGATAATGGAGCCGGAGTTTTCCACGACTCAATAGGGCTATGGACCCTTGGTGGGTATCACTATGCGCGTCTCAAGAAGAGTCAGTTCCGGGGCGACGCCATGGACCAGCCCGAGGCTAGGACTTCTGGGACCGTCTAGGTTGAACATCATACCGCATGTGCCCTGGCAATACCCACCCAGCAGCTGGCGTGTTTTTCTCGATCCAGTCCTTCTCCTTGCTTAAAGACAGGCTTGAATCTGTCCCTCTACCTAGGTCTCTACAGCTTTAAGCTGTTTATATCCAAGGTCAGCATGCTGTAGCATCGACGTAGGCATCTGATTAGTTCTATGGCCTATGATAGCCATATCACTGCAAGGCATTGACGTTACTTGGTAGTTTCCGTCGCCGTGCACTGGCCTTGACGATATCCCATTGACCAGCAAGCCCGACAGCCCCAGAGGTTGTCCCACCATAAAGCGTCTCCGGGTGGAATCAAGTCGGCGCAGGTCGGCCTCTAGAGGACCTCTAGACTCGAACAGCAAAGCGATTCCAAGGATGCACTCCCGGACTGGAAAGGACCTTGGACGGGTGGAATTCCGTCAACTTTGGACATGTACGGCTTCATGTTCTTCTATAATTCTCTAGTGGTGTTGGTCCCCTTTGCCAGTCTCATAATCGTTTTTATCGTTTCTGCCTCCTTGACAGTAAAATTGCCTTTTGAACCAGACTCGGCAGTAAGACAGCAAAGGTTGTTCTTTTTTAGTTGCCAAAAGGCTGGATCTCCGACTTCCCGCGGCTCGACGAGGAAATGCTCAAACTTGCTAAATGTTCTTTCGTTCTCGTCCGCAAACTTGTTTTCCGTTACCCAGCCGTTGAACCAAAGCGGCCTCCCGTCCGAGTCCAGATGCAATAGTTGAGGAGCGCAGATGGTAGAAGACTTGCGCTTCTCCATTCTCGCCTGCTCCGTCGGCCCCCCCTCGCCGGCCGTGTCGTTGGCGTTTGAGTTGATTTTCTCGCTTGGGCCTGGTTTGTCGTTCGATTCGGGCTCGTCTTCGGGTTCCTGGACGACGCCCATGGTGCCCACGCCACCTCCATGGAAGGTATAGTCCAGGTCGCCCACGAGTTCCCAGCCTAGCCAGAACGTCTCCTTGTCACCTGCGAGGAATCCTTGATTAGCCTTGCGCTCGTGGGACAACTCGGGGCCATTGAGCATACCGTATACCATGTCATAGACGCCGGTTGTACCCTTGTCCGCGTCGCCGTTTCTGTCAGGACCATTCATCCGCGCCACCATCAGGAGAGCAACAAAGTGGCGCCACTTGTCTACCACAACCACTCCTGATTCTTGCACGTGGCCGCTCTCGCCGGTCCAGAAACGACTCTGGGTCACCTGTTGTGATATGGGCTCGGGCAGGATTTTCTCAAGCCATTCTTTCCTCGACTCCGGCAAGATGACGCGATCTTTGAAGAAGAGAGCTCCCGTCTTCATATATCCCGGGTCGTCAAAAAGGATTGCGGGATTTCGAAAAAATAAGCTATCGGCGTCGATGAATATCACTTCGCGGAAGCTTGAGAGGAGGATGGCGAAGGGTTTGGCGGCCCAGCCCGCAAGCTTCCAACCCTCGTCGTCGACCATGGGCGAAAAGTCGCGAGTTGTCACGCCGTGAAGGCGCTCGAACTTGGCGCGATTGGGCTCGCTCAGATCAGATCTCCCCATGTACATGATCTCGATGGGAAGTGTACACCCAAGCTTGCGCAGAGAGCGAATGGATGTAAACAAAAACGGGGCTCCCGCATCGCCGGCCGTCAAAACGATGCCTCGACTGGATCGCTTGAAGTGGGAGTGAAGCGCCGTATGGCCGGGAAAGTAGGGGGCCGTCCACGGAAAGAGTAAATGGCCAAGCTTGGCCATGAAGTGACGGCAAGCCTCGTAGGATCGGATCATCTCGGCGAGTGCGCCAGGGGCCAATTCGTCGAGATTTGACTCCTCAAAGTGGTGGCGAATCTGCTGTATCACGTCGTCGCGGACGTAGCCAACGCCCTCCTCGTCCAAGAAAAGATGCAACTCCTCCCATGCTTCAAAATACTTCTTGTATTTTCGAGCTCGGAGGCCAATCTCGCGCAGCTTGTCCGTGCCGGTGCCTTCGAGCGGTTGAAGCAGGGCAGGGGATTCTATTTCCCCAGAGAGGCTGTTGACAACGCGCGTCAATGTTTCGTTGAAGTTCGGGCGCCGAGCAAAGGAGACGGTGCTAGGTGACGCTCCTGCTGGGGAACGCGACCCCGGCCGTGGGCCCTTCTTACTGCTGTCGTCGTGCACCCGGGACGCCGCCGAGGCCCCGGCTTGTGGTTCGAGGCCAGGCTTGCGTGCTTCGTCGAGAGGCCATTGGCGAGTCGGGCTCAGGGACCTGATGCAAAGGAAAGAAAGGCAGATGATGCCCAGCAGCATCAACGGCATCGAAGCCCCCCGGGACAACCTCGAGCTGTGTCTCGAAGCCTTGCTGAAGTGCACGCCCGGCAGGGAGCGTCCTTCTTTCGGTGGCTCATGCCACCACTCCTGGACCCATTTCATGAGGTAGACCGGAGAGAGCGGATGTCAGCTCGGGTAGGCAAGCTGCTTCGTGCTTTCAAGGGCGTCGTCCCCAAGATGCAAATCGAATGTGGCCTATAAGTATGTATAGAGCTCACATGGTGCAAAACGAGCCGTCGGTCGCTCAACCGTCGGTTTTCGCCGTGTGTAGGCAAGCTCGCCTCGTTATGAATAAATCCGAGTCAAATCGACACTTGTCTCAGTAAACACGTGCTAGCATATCGATGCCCCCCTGTTTGATTAGCATGAAGCAGGGGACACGCGGCCTGAGCGGCATGTGAGAGACTGACGCCGACACCGTCCAATCCTCCCATCCGGCTTAGCCCGGATGAGATCGAGTCAGAGACAACCAGTACCAGTACAAGGCAGGCCTGCTCCGGACGAGAGCTTGGCTGTACTGTACTACTGAATCGGCCTGCGGAGGGAGCCGGGCTTGGCTCGTTCGTCCTGATTACTCGGTCAGTCTCAGCTCCATCACGGTGTCCCGGGCTTGACTCGGGGAGTGGAGGGATGGGCTTTGCATTGATTCCGCGCCCTATATTCTCAATGCTATCAACCTGCCCTTGTCCCTGTCCACACATTGTGGCTCATTCGCCTTACCATAGCATAGCCAGCCTTGCGCGAATCGCGCGAAACATCGGCTTATACGCCACATCTGCACTCCATGTCGGCAGGGCTCCAGGCTGTCTACCCATTTAAGTAATCAACATCATCGTCCCGACATCATCTTTCCGACCACACTCGTTTCTACCTTCATTCAGAGTCCCAGAGGGCCCGCAAAGACCATGGCTCTTTACTGGGGACTGGGGATAGCAATAACCGCGGTCACGGCCTTTACTATTTTTGTTAAAGGTGGTCTTGCAACGGAGGAGAGTCACGCAGGTAAGAACAAGCGCGCGTTTTACATTCATCTAGCTGTGGGTTAACGATTGCATAGATGGCGACGCCTCCAAGGTAAACAGTCGACGACCGCCCTCTGCCCATGTCACCATTTCTAATGATGCCGACTTGCAGGAGAAAACCGAGAGTATTACTGCCCGGGACTTTGACTCGGAGGGGAACTTCATGGGGAAAAGGGACTGAAGTCGGATGTTGGGTGGATGGATAGATGGATATTGACTTGATCTCGTAGAAGCTGCACTGCGTCGATTTCCCAGCCAGTCCTTGAAGAAGGGTGCTGGGCTTTACTTAATCTAGCCGGGGCTTACCAGGGATGGCTACCGCAGATTCATGACCGATATTGAGGTTCTTCGCGGCACTTCATGTCACAGAAAATAGTAAACGTCTTAGCCAAGCTCGCAAGGTAGCTTCAATGTTCACACCGGCTTGCACAAGTCCCAGCATGCATTAACTCCGTCTATGGGAAAGAAGGCCAAATGCCGACCCTCGGTATTTAATAGCGTCCCTTTTCATGGCGCCAGATCAACTAATTCCCGCAGCCTTCATTCTCTCGAAGCAGTTCCTGTAAGCCTCGTGGACCTCGGGCACGCCATGCCCATACTCCTTCAGCTTGTTCTCCAGCTTCGTTGTATCTAGCGTGCAGTTGCTGCGGCCGGCCTTGATGACCTTGGCCTGCTCGTCTAGTGAGAAGTTCTTCCAGGCAAACTGTGGTCGGACAATCTCCTTGAAAAGGCCCAACACCTCGTTGTGGGAGATGGCACCGGGGTTGGTGAAGTTGTATACTCCCGTCTCGCCGTGCTCGGCCAGCATAATGGACGTCGGCAATAGGTCAAAGAGGAGGGTGTTGGAATTCGGGATATCGACGACCCGCTCGTAGCTTGAGATTTTGGTGACAAAGTTACGTGGGTGGAGGTCATCGCTAACCGGCATACGAAGACGAAGGATTAGGCAGTTGTCATAGCTTTTCAGAATCTTTTGCGTCTGTACTTAGCCGAAATCTGTTCGTGTCTACGCAGGAGCCACGGGGCTTACCGGTTCAACGTGACCCTTTGTCAACGAGTAGAAGCTGTCCTTGAAGTTGGGGGCATCTTCCTCGGTAAAGCCCGGGCCTCCGATGGGGTGGGCATCGTCATACTTGTAGATGCACCCGGTGGCAAAGACGGTGCAGTGAATGCCCATCTGGAAACACTTATCCGCCAGCATCAGTGTCCCGATGGCATTCGACCGCACCGTCTGCGCCTTGTTATCCTCGCACCAGTCGACATTGGGCCGGCCGGTGCAGCCGGCACAGTTCAAGACATGTGTCGGCTGGACTCTCTGCAGCTCCTTGGCGACCTCGACCGAGTCCTCCATGCGAATGGTGGTGGTGTGAACCTCCTTGCCCTGCTTCTCAAGGAGGTCCTTCAACTGACCGGCTATCCAGCCATTGCCACCCCAAATAAGATAGCGGATCGGTGTGACAGGCATTGTGGGCTGAAGCAGAGCGGGAGAGACGGGTGGTGAAGGGAGTACGGCGGTGGACCAGGCATCACGGCGGCAGACTTTTAAATGCTGAATATGCACGTCGCACCCCTTAGACCAACTGACTCGACCCGGCCGGTCGGTAACGTGCTGCCCAATGCATTGCAAAAGTCCGCCTGCTTCGATCCAAGCGCCAAGCCCTGTGCCTCATGTCCTCTCCACCGTGAAGGCGGCCTGATTCAGGTTTCGCCGACTAGGAGCGGGCCGGGGAGGGGTGGAGGTCCAGGGGAAAGGGGGGGGGGGTGAGATTATTCGGCCCCCGGCGTCTTGTGGCCAGTGTCTCGGGTACGCAAAACCGCCCTGGACGGGAAGCCCGGATGCTCGGTTCGTTTCATACCGCAAGTCTGCCTCGCTTCGGGATGCGCTGAGATTGGATGAACGCATTATTAGCCCAGGGCGAGCCATGTCAGTCAACCCGCGTCACTACGGCCCATGTCATACATACTAGCAGCCCAGCCAGCATGGACTGGAATCTCTGAAAAGATTGGCCAAATAAACAGACGCCTGTGCGCAATATGGTTGTTCTATTCAAATACTGAAACAGCCCGTGGGATTTAGGTTCTGGTCTAAGATGGTCTAAACTTTAGAGTAAAGGAAGAAGTAGCAAACCTCGGCGCCCCTCAATCCCTTGAAACGCTCTGCCCCCATGCACAACTACCTATGAAGATATGCCGTTCCTGATGCCCGTCTCGTTGTCCGGCAGCACGACCTGTTCGTCATTGACGACTGGGAATGGCGTCAAGACGTGGCTGATGTCTCCCCACCAAGTCTCCCCGAAACGTCGGTACCAGTCAACCGTCGTCTTTAGACCGTCGTGGAAAGGAGTCTGCGGCTCCCAGCCCAGCTTCCGTAGCTTGGTGGCATCGACTGCGTACCGGCGGTCGTTGAAAGGTCGGTCATTCGAGTACTTTACCCAGTCGCCCTTGTCCCCAGGCGCCGCAATGCCCATGGCATCCAGCATTTTTCCGCAGAGGTCAAAGTTGGAGATCTCATCGAGGGATCCCACGTTGTAGACGTGCCCGATTAGACCCTTGTGGAGAATGGTATCAAAGGCGTCGGCCGCGTCGCCGGCGTAAAGATATCGTCGCGTGGGAGAGCCATCGCCGTGCAGGATCATGGGGCGCTCCCTATTCAGGAGACAGATAAACTTGGGGATGACCTCTGTGGATGATTTATCAGCACAGCTTGCTCCGCGAGAGCACGGGGCGGAGACAACTGACTCTCGGGGTATTGGTGTGGTCCGTAAACATTGTTACTCCGAACAATGATGGCCGGGAGCTTGAAGCTCTTTTGGTACGAGCCGACGAGCATCTCCGCAGCTGCCTTGCTGGCAGAGTAGGGGTTGGTTGGGGCCAGGATACTGGACTCGACTAGCTCGTCGTCGTCCTCGTTGACCTCGCCGTAGACCTCGTCTGTAGAAACGTGGATGAAGCGCTTGATGCCGACTTTCTTGGCACTCTCCAAGAGAACATGGGTGCCGTAGATGTTGGTATGAGTAAAGCCATAGGAGTTCCCGAAGCTGAGATCCACGTGGGATTGGGCGGCGAAGTGGAGGATGGTGTCGATGTTGTATCTCTCGAGGCAGTCGAGCACTTCGGACGGGTGGGTAAGGTCGCCGTGGTAGAAGGTGAAGTTCCGCTTGTCGTTTAGGGCTCGGGTATTGTTCATTGATGAGCAGTAGTCAAGCTTGTCAAACGAGACAATATTATAGGCGTGAGGATATGTCAAGGTAAGATGGCGTGCTACCCACGACGCACTGGGATCCGTGACAGTTAGGTTACGTGACTGTCTCGAGGCAGACCCAAGCCAACGGCAGGCACTAACATGAAGCCGGCTCCACCGGTGATCATAATGTTCTTGACATCTGGGAGCGGCTCAAACTGAGTTCTTCCCTTGAGAAGGGGCGCCTTCTTCCAGACGTCGACGTCCGGGAGGTACTTGCTGTGGTCTAGCCCCCCCTGGTCAGTTCATGATCAAGCATCAGGTCTCCAGAGCGCATACTCTCGGCCATGGTTTCTTGGTGGTGATGCTGAATGAACACGTCTGTGGTTTGGCACAGATAACGGCAAGGTGGCGGACCCGGGCAGTTTGGCGACGAAGACGGGTGGACGGGTGGTGCTCCGAGGAAGCTGGAAGGGCTATTCCAGACATATGTAATTGTGCGGATCCCTTACTCGTAGGCACACGGCCCACTACGTCCTGAATGGGTAGCTGCCTGTAGACTGGCGACTGATTCGTATCATGCTGTCGGCAATGGCTGTGTAATGGGCCATGGAACAGGAGCCGGGGCAGGGTCACGCACGGGCCCCGCCCGAGCCTTGCCAGGGATGGTCCTGTCTTCGCACCAAGACACGAGAGATGAGTAGTGAATCCCAAGACTGACAGGCCTTTGCCATATCGATGTTGGGCCATGCCCAGCGAGGTATCTGTACTTGCAAACGCCCACCCCCCTTGCCCCTTTTCGTCACGCGGCTCGATAGAATTGTCCGTCATGTAGTTATTCGTCGACCTTTTAATTGCGAGATTGTCTTTCGTCGCCGGGACCCCGTGCTTCGCGCTTGAGTCGAGTGTCAAACACCAGCTTCAGCCACGGGCACTGACCTGGCCTTGTCGGAAAGGGCAGTGTTAAGACAGGGGGATAACCAGAAACCGCATCTCAAGACTAGCGGCTAGTTACGGACCAAGTACGAAGTACAGACATACGTCGACGAGGTGGGCCTGATTCATGCCCCTACACGCACCCTCCCGGTGTGTGGGAGACGGCTTTGCCAAGTGATGAAACCTGCTACTCGCGCACAACACTCAACACTTGGCAAGCCATGAAGCAGCACAGGCTTAGGGTCATGTTTATTTACCAGTTCGCATTACAATTTCCCGGCACGTAATCCGCCATGTCCATCTTTAGAATCATCTTTGCTTCGGGGCAGTATTTCCAGATATGTTCTCTCTTCCCCGGCGTGCCCCATACTGAGCTGGCCAGAAAATTGGCACCGCCGATGTGATAGCCCATGGGCTCGTAATGCCCGTCTCTCCAGTCGTCGATTCCCTTGATATACTCGCCAGGACGGCCGATCTCGGGCAGCGAGTCGAGTTTGCCATCCTGTTGGCTGCCCAAAACGTGCTCAGGCTGTCCGCCGTTCATCTCGCCGGAAAAGGCCGAGGAGACTGGCCCGCTAGCGACTTGGCCTACGCGGTGGTGGCCGAGCCGTTCAGAGAGCCAGACGTCCTCGGGCTCCGAGTTTTCGAGGCGCTTCTGATTGCGGAGGATGTCGATGATGCGGCTCACGCGGCGGATGGACAGTCCGCCATTGCCGCCCCAACGTCCCTCGGGATTCCACGGGGCGCCGACCCAGTCGTACTGGATGAAGTCGTCCATGTTGTGTTTGTTGTTGGCGCAGACCATTGAGTCGGACTGGAAAACGAGTAATGTCTCGGCCGGCTGGAGGACCGTTTCGTAGAGCCACAGTGTCGTGAGGAAGCGGCTGATCATCTCTTGGCCGGCGGTGCTGAGGTTCGAGGGGGTATACGTGAGGTCGAGCTTGCCGGCGCGGACTTGCTCGCGGATCGCGGCCGACTTGTTCACCGACGCAACGGAAGCCTGGGAGCCCATGAAGCGGAAGTGCCAGTCTGGTGGCAGGGTATATATAAACTGCAGCAGCACGGCGGGGAGAAGCGGCTGCGGCCGGTCTTCGATGAGCAGGGCGACTTTGGTCTTGTCCACGTGCGGCTGCGAGGAGTATTCCAAGCTGACGCGGGGGAGGACGGCGCCAGATTGATGGTAGAGCACCGTGACGCTTCTGTTCCCGCCCCTGGTTAGATTCCTCTCGACATCATGTCACGGTGAGGGTTTGGGCGTACAGAATGACGGCCACGGCGACGGCCTGGCAGACATTGCGAGGCGACTTGAGCCACCGGGTGAGGGCCGACATGATTTCGCGGTCGTGGGAAAGCTGCGCAAGCGAGGATGGG
>JAPEBW010001279.1:0-27229 GCA_027405785.1 Ophiocordyceps robertsii | reverse complement strand
AAAAGATAAAAGAAAAGATAAACCTAAACCGTTTTTTACTTATATCGATACTTTGCCGGCGTTGCGGGAACTTGCTAAATAGTCCCTTTATCTATATTAGTTAAGGAGGGAAACGTTAACATTCCCCTCTCCTTTATTAGCTATATCTTAATTAGCATAGCACTTACCTCCGCCTTTATAATAAGTAAGGTATATCGCTAAGATATATAGCTTATATCGCCTATAAGTAGCCGGAGTTTTAACTATGCTTTTTAAGTATAGTACTTTAAACTAGCTACGTTAATACTAAAGGGCGGCGCCGGGGTTAACCGGGTAAGCAGCTCGCGCCGCTTATTAATAAGCGTGTAATAATCGCTATACTAAGACTAAGAGATCGTTAGTTAATTATTAGTATATTAATCGTATATTAATTACTATTATATCTTTCTTAGCACCTATAATGCTATTCTCCTTCCGATAGGTTATCTTAGTAATATTAAACGCCTTATAGAGATACTAAGCCGTTATAGTAAGACGGCGGCGAGCCTCTTTACTAAATATAAAAGCGTTATTATCGCTATCGTCGTCCTTAAAGTCGGTATTATTAACGTTAAGTATATTAAGCTCCTAAATATAATTAAGCACGGCGAGTATATCGGTATAATCGCTAGCTAAAAGTATAGCCGCTTATATAACGATTAGCTAATAAATAGCAATAATAAATTTAATTAATAGTTATAGTTAATTAATAATATACTTAATCGTAAGTAGCCGTATATTAATAGCACTACTCGCACCTTAACGAGGTAATACTAAAGAAAATATACTTAATCTTTATAACCTTAATAAGCTTTAGCTTAAATACTTAGTAAGCTATAATAGCGGTGCGGAAACAATATATATACTAAAGTTTAGTAAGCATTACGCCGCTAGCACGGATAGCGCGGGCTTTAGCCTTAGACTATATACGTTTTGCCCGTAAAGCGATAATATTACGAAACCACTAACGTTTCTCGTACGTTAAGTAGTCTCGTATAATTTATCTAATTTAAATTTACTAGCCGGAAAGGGAAAAGAAGACTTAGTATAAGCTACTAGACCGAATAAGGTAAGGGTATCTTATTATACGGATTTCTCGGGTTAAAACTAGCTAGAGAAGAAGAAAGAAGGAAAGGAAAAGAGTTAAGGGAAAGAGGAGGAAGGACCTCCTTTTATACCTTTCTAAGGCTACTAAAAGGCTTTTCTTTTACATGCTTTCACATACTTTTACATGCTAATCTATAACTTATACCTCGTATAACTTATAAGGTTATTAAACTACTTCTTAGGCTAATAGAAATAGCTTATACTATCTCTATTACTAGTTATAAGTAATATACGCTCTATTACTTACAACCAGCTTATAAGACTAAATATCCTTATCTTAAAACCTTTTATAAGATTCTATCCTCTTTTAAAGGGAAGGCCTCCCGCTTTAGCTTTATGCGAGGCATCGGTTAATTATATAAAGCATCGGTCGATCGTACGATATAAATCCCGTTACTAGCTAAAGCTAACCTAAGCCGATTATAAGCATATTTAACCTATACCGCTTATAGCTAATACTAGCTATCTTTAACTATTAAGCTATATTATCTCTTTTATAACTACCGGTATCTACTTTAATAGTTATATCTTATAACTAGCGGTATTTACTTTACTAGTTACTCCTTTATATTTAGCGGTATCTACTTTACTAAATATTAGTACTTCTTAGTACTTAGGATTGCTAACGGAATAAGGTTTCTATTATAGATAAGGACGTTAGCCTTATTATTACTTATATTAATTTAGGTATTATTATTGCTATCGCTATCGCTATTACCTATTATATCGGGCTACTCTCCCTTAAAGGGAGGTATAATAAGCAGAGCATCGCGGCTAAGTATCGCTAGTATTTTAAGACTTAATTAGTCTTACTATTACTACTACTTTTAAGGAGTAGTATTATTATTAGCATTATTAATACCGGGGATAGGGGACTTACCTTATACTTACTAATTATTAGTAGGCGTATTAATAGCTTTATCCTTAAGGATAGGCGTAGGGTTAGGTATAGGTACCTTTTTAAGAGGTGCTCCCTTATTATAAGGTAATAGCGAGCTAGGCGTCTCCTTAGCCTAACCTCTCTTAGTACTAATACCGGCCTTTCCGGCTAAAAGAGAGTTAAGGACTTAAGGAGAACCTTAATCGCAATTACGACGCTTTAAGGGCGAACCCCTTAAGAGTTAATGCTATATTCGATATAAGAAATTGGCGCGCTTATTAATTAAGCGCGGCTTTAAAGTATAAGGTATATTAGCGATAATAAAGAGGTATAAAATATATATTAAATAAAGAGCGAAAAGGTATAAAGGACTTAACGGCAAATAATTATAAAAGAGTTAAAAAGGGGAAGAAAAACAAAAGGTATAAGAATACGCACAATAAACTTTTAACTAGTATATTACTACTAATATATAAGCATAATACTTATAATTGCCTAAAAGCAATTAACGTTACTATAACCTTATATATAACCTTATATATCTAACGCTATATTTAATTATATACGACTATTAAGCGTATATACTATTATATCTTAATTGCGCGTACTTATATAATAATACTAACTAAGGATATAACTATAACCTTATATTACTAAAATTTTTATAATAGTATATTTAATATACTCTTAACTAAATAGCTAAGGGCGTTTATTATAAAGGGGGGATAATTATAAGAATAGTATTAATAGTATAGGCTAACTAAGTGCGGGGAATACGCTAAGTAAAAAGCCCCGCTTTTAGTCCTAACTTAATAAGTAGTTAATAGGCCCCCGCGATTAAAGCTAAGAGACTCTCCTTTTTATAAGCTTTAGTTTTATAATAAAATAAGTAACTAAGTAATACTATAACCTATTATACTATTTACTATCTTTACTACTTAATTAGTAGTATTACGAGACTATCTCCTTATAAAGTCCCGCTTAGCTAAGCTAAGACTACTACCCTTTAAAAGGTAATCCGCTTTTAAAATACTAATAAAAGATAGACTATAAAACGATAAAACCTATATAACTAAGTAAACTAAATTTAGTATTACTTAAACTAATTAATTATCCTTTAAATAAAAAAAGTAAGGATAAGCTAACCTTAAAACTATCTAGCTCCCCGCCTGCTAAATACTTTCTAAATTAAGCTTATAATAAAGTTACTCTTTTTTTAAAATAATAAGCTTAGCGGATATTTCTACTATATATTATTAATAAAGTTTAGCTTAAGGGCCTTAACTAAAAATCCGCTTTAAAGGATACTTAGTAGTTTCTTAGTTTAGTATTACTATTTAGCCTTATCCGCTATAGCCGCGCTAACTAAAGCATTTTTAAGACTTTTAATTAATAAAAACAAGCCTCTTACGCCGGGGGCTTTATAGTATATAAAATTCCGGGACGCGTATAAGACGGAAGGTTAAGCGCTTAGCAAGAGTATTAAGATTAAGACCTTAATAATAAGCGATAAGGACGCGGTAAGCGATACCCTTAGCGGGCTAAACTTATTTATATTAAGCGCGTAGATACTAAGATTAAGCATAGCCTTAAGCCCTTTAGTAAGAATAGTAGTAATATTAAACAAATAATTCCTTAGTCTCTTTTAAGTATTAAAAAAAGAAGACGCGCTTATTAAGCCTTAAGAAAAACCTTAACTATAAGTTAAGGATATAAAGAGATTTAACTTATTAAGACTTTTAAAAGTATCCTTTAATAAAGTTTAAGAAGATAATAAAGCTAGTATATTTTAAGGAGTAGACCGTTTTATTAACTTTATCCGCTAAAACGCTAGTAAAGGTAAGGCTTATATAGGTAAATTAGCTATTTAATTACCTTTTTTCTTTAAAGGAAGTATAGTAAAATAGTATTTTAAGGACCTTTTAAAATTATAATAAGAAGAACTTAGCGAGCCCGGTATTAAACTAAGCTAATAAATCTTTACTTTATAAAAACGGTTTAAAATCCGCTTAAATATAGCGATATAAGCACTTAATAAAACGCACTTTACTATTAAAGATATAGTAATAAGATCTAACTTTAAGTTTTAAATATCGCGCTTATAATATAAAGCTAAGGCCGCGCTTTACTAGCTAAACTACTTAATTATAGTAATTTATTAAAGCTAGATATTTACTTATAAGAATCCTTATAACGTTTAGTAAGAAACGAGGAAATTAATAGATAGATTAATAAATATAAGGAAATTCTTCTTTAGCTATAAGTTAAATATACTTAAAGATTTTAAAAGTACTTACTAGCATAAAAGAAATAGGTTTAACCTATAAAAAGGTAAGGGCTAACTAGCTATACCTTATACGTACTTAAAGAATAGTTTAAGATGCCTTAGCTATCTATTAAGGGCTTGCTAAGGCTAAGGGTTACGTTTTTAAACCGCTTAATAAAGGCGGATATACTATAGGCTTTATAGCGCTTGCTAAGTTAAGGGAGAAATCCGCTTAAATAGCTAAGAACTTAAGCTAAGGTCCTTTAGCTTAAAGGAGAAAGGACTTTTAAGACTATATACTTACTAATACTAAAGCTAAAGCGGGCATACCTTATAATTAAGGAAGGCACTATAGTAAAGACTAATAATAATTTAAGAGATAAAGAGTATAATATAAAAGGAGCTTAGTCGGATACTAATAAAAGCTTAAAGGAAACCGCAATCTATATTATAATAAACTTAGTATAAAAGGCCGATAAAGTATATAGATTTTATAGCGAAGTATTCCCTTAAAAGAATAAGCTTTATTAATATATTAAAGATAAATACCCTCTTAACTTTAACTAAGACGTTGCTATATAAAGATATAGCTTAATATAATAAGTAGTTATTTAAAAGCTATAAAGCGTTTAAATAGTTAAGGCTTCCCTTAACGTTTAGCTATTAAACCTTAATAAGCTATTATAATTTACCTATATATACTTACTAATTTATAAAAAAGAAAGGCTTAAAATAAGTATTAAAGCTTATACAGATACTAAAGTAAACTAAAGCCTTATTTAAGCTAACTTAGTAAAGACCTTTTAAGACGTAATTATAAATTCCTCTTAATAAATTCCTATTTAAAAAGTAAAAAAGATAGCTACTATTAAATAAGTAAAATTTACCGCCTATATACTAAGAAGGCTAAACAGTAGCCTTATAGTTATAAAAGTAAGAATCGGCGCTTAAATAGTAAAACGCTTAGCGGCTAATATATTACTTAGCTAAGACTTTTTAGATTTTTATTAAGAGGACCTTATTAACTTTATATTAGTTTTATAAATTAAGGCTTATAAAAAGATTAAAGCTAAAGTTAAGATAGTCCGGCTAAGACTAGCAATATATAAATAGGTAATCTACTTAGTTACTATAACGATTTTAGCTAGTTTTAACTACGCCTTACTTATATAAGTCTAGGCGCCGCTATTAAAGCATAATATAATATTTTTTTTTAATAACCTTAAGCTCGCTTAGATAATAATATAAGATTATAAAAGCTTTATAGCAATAAACTATTTTAAGGAACTACTAGTACTCCGCTAAAGCTAAAAAGTAAGGATAATTATAAACCTTAATAAGTAGTTTTAGCTATATAAGGAGGTCGATGCTATTACTCCCTTAGCGGAAGCCTTTATAGAAAATCCGGATAAAATAGACCTTATTAAAGACTTTTTATAAAAGGATCTTATAATAAACTATAAACTTTAAATCGGCCGAACTAAGGACCTGCTTAAACTTACTACTAATAAGGGCGTCCGGATTTACGTTAAAGACTTAAAATATATATTAAAAGTCTAAGATATCCTTTAATCGTTTCCCCGCTTTTAAAGGAACGAAGAAGTAGTATATATAAACGAATCCGAATATATACGTATTCTTTTAATAAAAGGATAATAATACTAATAAGTCGTATTAAGATTATACTTATTAAGCGATAAAGATAAGAAGGTAGTAGATATAATATTTAGCTAGCTAACTATATAGGGCCGATTAAAACGAGTTTATAAGCTAACCCCGTTCGCGGCGCTAGTATTCGTAGTATAAAAAATAGTAAATAAAAAGGAAAAAGGATAAGTAGTTATAAACTTATAGGGGATTAACGCTATTACTACCTTAAACGCTTACTTAATATCCTTTTAAAGTAATATAATTAAACGCCTTTAAGGAAAGAAGTTTATTAATATAGTAAACATATAATCGTTTTTTTACTAGTTCTTAGTTTATTAAGACTATTAAGAAAGGTTTATAGTTATTAGCTATTATAGGCTAAAAAGATTATTAATAATACTTATAAGCTTTAAAAACTCCTTAGTATACGTTTAAAGGTTTATTAATAACGTCCTCCGTAAATATTAAGAATATACGGTGGCTTATATCGATAATATTATTATCTATTCCGATATAGCTAAAGAGTACTTTTAATATTTAAAGGCTATATTCCGCGCTTTCTATAACTATAATATTACTTTATTTAGATTAAAGTCCTTTTTAATATACTTATTTATATAGCTCCTTAGATTTAAGGTAAACGCTATTAGCTTAATAAATATAAATAAACGTATATAAGCTTTAAGGGATATCGCGTTCTTAAAGAACCTTTAATAGCTTAAGAAATAGATTAGCCTTACTAAGTAGCTATGCTATACAGTCCTGTATTTCGCTAAGGAAGTTAACGTCTTATAAAAACAAAAGACGGAGCTGCTTTAAGTAAGATAAGAAGAAGGAGTCCTTTTAAAGGGCTAAGGATAAGCTTAATACGCTATAAAAGCTACTTTTTAGCTTACTTTAAAAGAAAAAAAGGCCTTCGCGATTTTAACTACTAAGAAACTTACTAAGCCTTAAACGATTTACTACTTTAACCTTACTTAATAACTATTTATCTAAATCGATATATCTTAAGAATATAAAGTAGCGGCTATAGCTTTTTACTTAAAAGAAGGTATAGAATAAGATAAAAAGACGTTACTAGCTTAGACTAAAGTTTAGCTTATCGTTTACTTAAGCCGCGCCTTTTAAGGTAAAAAACCTTAATACTAGCTTATAAAACTTAAAGTAGCCGGTTTAATATAAGCAATATATAAGTTATATACTATAGTACTATCTATAAGAACGCTATAAGTAATTATCTTTACTAACTATATAAGCACCTATAGAATTATATACTAAAAATTCCTATTTTTACTAATATAAAATTTAATAATAAGCTAGTCCTTATATCTTAATACTTAAGCTAATTCTCGCTTAAGGTATACTATATCCTAAGCGTTAAAAACGTCGTGCTAAACGTGCTCTTATATTTACTATACTAAGATAATAGGCCGGTATCCTTAAACTAAGAAGGGGAATTAAAATACATTTAAGAAGACGAGATAATAAACTACGTATTCCTTTACGCGGAAGTATTAATCGAGTTACCGCTCCGCTAAAAAATAATTAATAGATATATAAAGGATATATAGTAAGTAAAAATTATAGCATAGCTTAGCGATAAAGATAAGGTCTTTAAACTCCTATTCTTTTAGTTATAAAGGTTGCTATACTTTATAGAGAATAACGGACGCTAAAGACTATATATCCTTAAGACCTATATTAAGAAGATCGTTAAAGACGCTTATACTAAACATTTTTATACTAGCCGTACTTATATATAGTAAGATCTATTTAAAAGCTTCTCGATCTTATAACTTAGGAAATATATAAATAAGGTTATAAACGGCTATAATACTTACTACTATAACTAAACCGATTAAGGCAAGACGCTAAAGTAGCTTATCTTAATTTAAAGCTTACTAGTTTTATACTATATAATAGCGATAGACTTTATTATTAAGCTTTTAGTAGTTTAAGCTAAATAATCCTTATAAAAGGTCTTATAAAAAACTTCTTTAATACCTTATTAACTATAACTAATAAATTCTTAAAAATATATCTCTTTATCTTAAGTAATAACTAATTTATAGCGGAAGACTAAGTATAAGCGTTATATACTAAACTACTCCGCGCTAACTAAGGGATTCCGAAAAGGATAATATCTAACTAAGATATAAAGTTTACCTTAGTATTTTAGCGAACCTTATAGTAAGCTTTTAAATTAAAGCTTTTTATATTTACTACTTAGTACCTTTAAACTAACGGCTTATCGAAAAGGCAAAACTAAACTATAAAAATCGCGCTATAGTTCTTTACTATTAATTTCCTAGACCTACGCTAAACTAATATGCTAATTACCCTTAGTTTAGCCTTAATAATTCCTTCTCCTTAGTAATTTACGCGGCTTTTAATAAGCTTATTATAAAGATAAGAATAGATAATAGCCTCCGGTTCTTAAATAACTACTTATACTTATAAAGCTAAGAGGTTTTATAAGAAGAAGCTAAGTTAGCTATTACTTACGCTTAAGCCGCTATAAATAATAGATATAATAAGGAATACCGCTTACTAAAATTTAAGCTTAGCGATTAAGTGTAGCTATAGCTTAGTAAAGGCTATTATATTACGGATAATAAACTAATAAAGCTTTAAAAAAGATATACTAGGCCGTTTAAAGTTACTGCTAAAGTAAGATAGCTTATATACTAGCTAGATATAAAAAGGTCTTTTAATATTTATCCGGTCGTTTTAGTAGTATAACTATACTTAGCGGACGAGCTAGCTATATGCTTAAAACTAGTTTAAGATAAAGAGATACCTTACTTAAATAAGTAAGAAGTAAAATAAATCTTATAAAGCTATATAATAAAAAAAGGCAGTAAAAGGCTAAGGAAGGAGTTCTTTATAACTTAAAAAGGCTAGCTAAGTAGCTATAACTTATAAGTAAATAAAAAAGCGGTCTTCTTACTAAAAGTCGTAAAAGCCTTTAAAAAAGCATAAAAAAAGTTAGCTACTTAAGTAGTTTAAATAAAAGTATAATACGTAGCTTTTATAACTTAATATAAAACTTTTTAACGAAGAGAATTAAGCGGTTAAGCTTAAGTATAAGACCTAAAAGCTACTATAAGTTATAAGAAACTATAACTTACTATACTTAAAGTAATTAGTTATTTTAATAAATAATATACTGTTATTTACCTTAAGTAATAAAGCCCTTTTAGCCTTATAGTATACCTATTTAAATTCTTTTTACCGCTTGCCTTTTCTCCTTTTTTTTTCCTTTTTATAACTATATTTCCTTTTACTACTAACTATAGCCCGCTATACCTTACTTACTCTTATATATATAACCTTCTTTACCTTAAGCTTATAATCCTTATACTCTTATTTTAAGTTTTTTTATCGTTTAACGTCTCTTATAGCTAAGATTAGCTATTTTATAATTACTTTTTTAGCTTACTCTCTTATAAGCCTTTATACTTTTAATATAAAGGATATAAGTAAGCGCTCGAGCTTTATAAAAATAAAGCGGCTATCCTTTATAGCTTTAAGTCCTTTAGTAAGAGTTAAAACCTTTAAGTTTAAGCTTTTATATAAACTTACGCCGCCTTCCGCAGCCGCGCTTAAGCTAACGGATTTAACTTAAACTACGGCACTATAAAAGATAGCTTATACTACCCTCTTTAAATACTTAACTTAAACGACTTACCTCTTAGCCTTATACTATAGCGTGGTTTAAACGGCCGGTTTTATAGTAACTTAGCTATACCTCTTACTTAGCTCTTATTATTTAAAAGCCCCCGCTACTTATATATTTTTTAAGGCGTAGCCGGAAATTTTTATTAGTAGAATAACTAGCTAATACTTAATGCTTTTAAGTTAGCTAACCTTACTATAGTCTTAAGATTTATAGTAGCCGCTATAGTTAATAAAAACCCGCTTTAGCTAAATAACTAAAACGACGTCCGCGCCGTTCTTAACTATATATTTAAGGCTTAGCTTAATTAGTTTATAGCTAGGTTTATAGCGACGTCTTAAGCTACTATAGCTAAAACCCTATCTTACTTTATATACGGTCTAGCCTATACTATAAAATCCCCTTCTTAGCTTATAGCCGCTATAAGCTTTAAGGACCTATTTAGTCTTACTTAGCAAACGCTTTTTCCGCCCGCTGCTATACTTAGCCTAGCTATATAAAAGCGTATAAGCGCCTTACTATAGTTTATCCGCCGTCCCTCCTTAACCGGAGGAGATAGCGATAATTAGCCTCGCGATATATTCCGCCGCTTAATCTTATAAAAGCCGTTAGTAGTAACTAATACGATCCTTAACGGGCCTAGCTTTGCGGGCTTATACTCCGGTAACGAGATTATAATAATTAAGAGTTTCCGCTTAGCTATAAACTACGTTAAGTTTTACTTATAAGCCTATAAAAAGTCTAAACGCGACTTAACTTTAACTTAAGTAATAAAATTCCTAGGCTTTAATATCCGCCTTATTAGCCGTACTAACTATATACTTTATATTCTTACCTTTAAGCCCTTTTTATAAAAAGGTTTTTTAAGACTATTAAGCACGTTTAAAACTTTAAGAGCAAGGAGTTAAGCATTAAGGCTATTAAGGACCTTATTACCCGCTTTTAAGCGGGAATATAAATATTTAATACCTTAGTGCTAACTATACTTATTAATATTAGCAGGACGGCCTACCCTTACCTTAATACTTTTTTAGTAGCTAAACGCGCGTTAGTTAGTAAAAAGGCATAAGTAGTAGCGCCGTATAAAAAGGATAATAAGTTAAAAAGCTTAATAACGGAAAGTAAAGGATAATTATAATAGCGGTAGTAAGTAAGAAATAATATCTCGCTTATAAGCGGCCTATAAAGCTAGTAAGTAATGTAGGAAATTTAGCAAAGGATTAAAAAACGGCGTAAAAAGGTAAGTAGGATAATAATATAAAATAAAGCTTAAATAAAGCTAGTCTCTTATAATATATCCCGCTAAGGAATTTAAGTATTTCTTAGCGCGGAGACTCCTTACTACTTAATAAATGCTTAAATATATACTTTAAAGGAAAGTTAAAAAACTTTACTATAAGTTTTAGCTAAACGCGCTAATCGCCTTAATAAAAATAAAGATATACGACTAAATAAAAAGTAAGGATTTATAATAAGAGCCGCTTATTAGCTATCTTAAGCTACTTAGCTATTATTAGCTAAGCGGGCTAAAAAAGACTATTAAAAAGATAAGGACGGCGTACTACTAATATAACGCGAAGACGCTACTATAAAGCTATTACTTAGCGCCCCTTTTACTTTATTTTTACTTTAAACTAATAAGGATATTAGCTTTTCTTTTTTACTTAAAGGAGTTATTATAAAATCTAAACGGCTATGCTTAAACTCCTTACTTTACTTTTAAGGAGCCTTATAAAACCCCGCGATAAAAACAACTAAAGCACGTATTATAAAAGCTTGCTTAAAGAGATACGATAAATATTACTAATTAAACCTTACTAAAGTTTTTAAGATATAACTATAAAGGGTTAAGAGCTTACTTAACTATAGTTTACGATATCTTTAACTATAAGAAATACTATAAAAACTATTAAGCGGATTCCGCCGGTATCTTTAAGGGATTTTTAAGAATTTCCGCGGGATATCTTAACTATAGTTCGACCTATTTTTAACTATAAAAGCACTTTAAAAGATATAGGATAAACCTTACCGCGATTTTTAAGGGATATTTAAGGATATTTAAGGGATTTCCCCGACTATAGTTTATAGTGTTTTTAATCAGGCTTATACTTAGTTTATTAAGCGATTTTATAAGGATATCTATAGTTTATCTATATATTATAGATAGTATAGTTAAAGATCCTTAAAGTTCGCTTAAAGAACTAAGTATAAAGTAGCTAGCTATGCCTTTAAAAATAAATAAGCTTTTTATTATTTTTAAACCCCTATATACGTTTACGTATAGTAATTAGTCCGTTATACCGGCTTAACTAGCGGTAATTAGTTTATAGTACTAGCTTTAACTAGCGGTAATTAGTTTATAGTACCGGCCTTAACTAGCGGTAATTAGTCCGCGCCTTATCCTTTTATCTTTACGCTATAAAGCATAGTATTTAGTTTATCCCTTAATTTAAAATAATAGACTTTAGTATTTTATAAAAACAAAAGTAGGATTATAAAAACTTAATAGTATATACTACTACTTTTATTATTAGTATCGCTTTTAAAGTTATTGCTTTTATTAGCTTATTTATTTTTACTTTAAAGTTCTAGGAGCCCTTAGTCCTTATTAATAATAAGTTAACTATAAATTTTATTATTAAGTATATAAACGGCTATATAAAGGGCGGTAATAGTTAAGGAAGCTTTTTTTAAAGTTGCTTTTAAATATACTTTTTATTATATAGCTTATAGTTTATAATAAGCTAGCATACTATTAATAACTAGCCTAGCTAAAAAAACTTTTAAGCTAGTATTATAAGTATCCCCTTACGCTTTAAGTATCTTACCGCTATTAAGTTATATATCCGCTAAGCGATTAATACTTAAAGCTTGTTTAGCTCTTCGTTCTCCTCTTTCTTAAGGTATTAAGCTTTACTTAGCACTTAAAACTAGTCTTTAAAGCAAAGGCGCCCCTTTATATTAATTATACTTACTTACTTAAACTTTTAATTGCTATTTTAAAGTAAGCAACCGGTTGCTATTCCGTATTACTTAAACACTACTTAATACTCCTTATCCTTTTATAATATTACTATTTACTGCTTTTATATCTCCTATTTATTAAATATATAAGCCGGTCGTGCTTATTCTTTAAGTACGTCTTAGCTTAAGTTTAAGTTAAGTTTTAGCAAAACTTTACCCTTATTTGCCTTACTTTTATCTTAAGGTATAGGGTTATCCGCCCTTTTTATATAAGCGATTAACCCTACGTTCTTTTCCTTTACTTATATTATCGCGATAATACGCTCTTTTTATATTAATCGTTATAAGAGATTTATATACTTACTATTAAAAGGGACTTAATGTCTTATTAATCGCGCGCTATTTAAGATTATCTATACTACGCGTTTTATTTCCCTTTTATTAAATGCCCCTTCCGGCTTATTTTAATCGCAGCGCGATAAAGCATTAAGTATTACTACTAACCTCCTTAAGCGGTACTTTAATATAAAGTTATATAAAGCGAGCTTTATTGCTTATTTACTTTACTTTTTATTTAACTTTCTTTTTATTATAAGTATTACTATTTATACTTATATATATCTCTATTTACACTCACGCCTTATTTTAAAGATACGTACTAACGCTAGCCCGCCCCGCTAACTTATAGTGCCCGCGCTTAGTAAGTACCCGTACTTTCTAAATGCCCGCGCCTATACATACGCAGCCCACACACGCAGCCTACACACGTAGCTAGCATGTAGCGCTCTCGGCTATAGCTTAACTCGCTTAAAAAACGTATCTTTAAAGCTCTTATAAGATGCGCGTATAACGCGGCCTGTTAATTAATCCGGCGCCTTTAATGCCCTTAACGCCGCTTAAGGGTCTTATATATATACGGGCGAGGGTCTTTAGTAAGAGCTTTAAAGGTAGTAAGAGCTTTAAAGGTGCAATGTGTATGCGTATATAGGCGCGGGCGGGCGCGCGGGCATTTAAAAGGTATAGGTACTTACTAAGCGCAGGCACTATAAGTTAGCGGGGCGGGCTAGCGTTAGTACGTATCTTTAAAATAGGGCGTGAGTGTAAATAGAGATATATATAAGTATAAATAGTAATACTCTTTATTATAAAATACTTTAAATTCCTATAATCTATTAGCACTATAAATACTAATATATTATATAACTTTACCCCTTAAAAGTTTAAGTATTATATAATTATAAGTAACTTTTTATTATAGATTAAGTAGTTATACTCCGCTATATTAAGTCGTTTTAAGACAAAACCTACTAAGTATTATATTTTATTTAGTTTTACTTATAATAGCACGCCGCTTATTATATATTTAAAGCAGTTTGCTTTTAAGTACGTTTCTCTTTTAAGGTTATATAGCTATAGTATTAGCGCGTTATAAAATGCCTTTTAAATAAACTTAAACGCGGCTTAGTACTTATTAATTTATAAGAATATCGCGTTCTTTTTATAAAGGCCGTTTAAGCACTATAAAGCCTTAGTATAAAGTAAGATAAAGGTATAGTAGTAATTTATAAACTTAAGGAAGCTCCGAACGCCCTTTATATTCCTTAGTGCTTACTATATTTAAATAGCTTAAATCTTCTTTAAGTCTTACCGGACTTTACCCTTAGCCTATATAATAAAGCTTAAGTACTTTACTTTTTTTATTATAAAGTCGTATTTCTATAAGTTTAGTATAAGGCCTACCTCTTATAACTTTTTAAGTACCTTCGCTACCTTATCTTAGTAATTACGGAGCGACCTTAATAAGTAAATTAAAACGTCGTTTATATACGCTATAACGAACTTATAAAAGTAGTCTTTTAGCACTTAGTTAATATAGCGTTAAAAGGTAGCCGGCGTTCTTATAAAGCTAAATAAGTATACTTATTACTTAAATAGTTTAAACCTTATCTAAAAGGCCGTCTTAAACTTATAGCCCTCCGCGATTTTAATCTTATAAAACGCTACGACAATATTAAGTTTTATAAACTAATATACCTTCGCTAGTATCTTTAGCGTTTTTATAATTAATAGTAGCGTATATTAATCCCTCTTCGTAATTATATTTAAGGCTTAGTAGTTATAGTAAAAGCGTAAGCGGCTATTAGCTTTCTTTATAAATAATACCGGCGCCGCGGCTAACGAACTGCTTAAGCGGATAAGGTTCGTATTTAATAGCTTGTTTAAAGTCTTTTAAAGGATAAGGAGTTCTTCTTTTAATATATTGTAAAGGGGCTTTTATAATAATAGCAGCTTCTTACTATCTTTATTTAAAGTAAGATAGATTTTATAGTCTACGCTTAGTTAAAATTAAGGTTACTTAAGTGCCTTTATATATATAAAAAGGTTTAAATAAGCGTATAATACTTAGGCTAGGATATAGTTTACTAAGTCGACTAGCGTTTTTAGCTAAAGGGCCCTCTTTATATCTTTTATTATAACTACCTTTATATTAAGCGCTTACTATTGCCCTTAGTTATCCTTTTAAGCCCTTTTTTATTAGCACTCCGCTATAAAGATAAAGGCGCTTACTAGCTTCGCTTTTTAAATATTTACAATCTTTATAGCTTCTTTTAATCTTTAAAGGCCGATTTAAATCCCCGCTTTTTTATGCTAAATCTAATCCCCTTTAGCGTTATAAACTACCTTTTTTCTTTATTTACGGTCTCTTTAAGAACACGTTATAACTTAACTTTAGTACTATATAAGCGAATATTTACTTTAAGTGCTTATTAATCTTTATTTTAAATGCTAGAATCCCCTTTATTTAAAGCGTTAATACGTCCTTTAAAAAAAGCTATAGTAGCCTCCTTATCCTATCCGCGAAAGGTATCCGTAGCCTTATTACTACCCCCTTACTTATTATAGTATAGTAGTTATAGCCTATATCTATAAGTGCGTTAAGCCTTTTTTTTTATTAATATTAACTTTAAGCAATACTAAGTTTAGTATAAAGTGCTTCTTTATCGACTTTTAAGCTGTTTACTATTTCTCTTTCTCCTTTAGCGCTTAACTTTATACTAAGGTTCCTTTTTTCTTAAATTAGAATTTACTTTAATTACTTTTTTAGTTATAGCTATAACTACTTATAAAGTTCTTTTTTTTTATAAAAGCAAGCGATATACCCCGTTACTTTATAAGTAAAATACTTTTATATATTAAGCTAGCTTTATCCTTTTCCCGGCTAAGTTATAGCGTTAATTTTACTTATTAAAGTATCGTCTTTTAAGTCTTTTTAGTCTTAAGTCGCCCTTCTTATTACTTTCTTTTAGCCTTAAAACAGCTACTTAGTTTACTAAACCCTTTTTAGCTTTACTACAATCTACGCTACTTAATTAGTATACGCTAAAAAGCTTAAAGTTAAAAGGTTAACTATTATAAGTGCCTCCTTAAGATAAAGGCTTAAGGCGCTTTTTAAGAATACGATTTATATATTATATAGCTACGACCCCCCTCCCGCCTTAAAGAGCCTTTACTTAAACTTAAGGAGGAACGCTATAAACGTTTAGTTCTCTCTTTATTTAATCGTGCGGATAGCCGCCGCCGCTTACGATTAAATATCGATATTAAGGTAAATCGAATTAAGGTACTTAAGGAATTCTTACTAATTATAACTTTAATCCGCGCCGGTACTATAATAAGTCGCTATAGTTTATTATAGCCTTCTATTTAAGTAGTTATAGATTAAGTAAAATACCTCCTTTAAGCTTAAGAAAAAGTCTTAGTTAATCTCGTACTTTCCTTATATATATTATGCTTAAGGCATAAAGTAGCGCCGCTAGCTATTAAATTTCCTTAGCGCTAAAAGTAGCTTCCGCTAATCCTTTTTCTTTATTACTTTTTTCTTTATCGCGGGCATTGCGGCCCTTATTATTATATTATAAGGTAGTATTAAACTACTAATAAATAAGCCGGCCCCTTTTTATATATATATCCTTACTATCTTTTTTAGCTTTTATATTAAGGCCTTAAACTAGCTTATTAGTTATTAAATTTACTACTAGCTCGCTTAAACTTAGTAGCTCGTTTTAATAGCCTTTACTTATAGCGAGAAGATCGCTTATTCGACCTTTATTTAAATATTAGCCTTTCTTAGCCCTCCCTTTTAAGCCCTTTAAGCATAGCCCCTTTATACTAAGTAGGCTTTTTACTTATACTATATTATAGTTAGTAAGTCTTTTTTTAAGTTATATAACCTTATTTAAAAGGAGCTTTAAAGATATTAAAGGCCTATATATACTTAGTTTAATAGTACGTAGCTAAATAATTGTTTATTTAAAGCTAAAAAGGGAAAGGGGAAATTTTTATTTAAGCTATATAGCTTTATACTTTATAAAGGTCGCTTAAGTAGTATATACTTAAGTTAAGTTTAGGTTAAACTTAAGCTAAGTTTAGGTAAAGTCTTATACGACTTTAGCTATATATCGGCCTAACTTTAAGTTATTCGCTATAATATAACTATAACTCTTCTTATAGCATAGCCCGTAATAAAAGCCTAGGAATTTTATTACTTAAGTTAAAGTTAAGTCGCGTTTAGACTCTTTACGGGCTTATAAATAAAACTTAGCGTAGTTTATAGCTAGGTAGAAACTCCTAATTATTATAATCTTATTGCTAAAGTATAGGCTTATAAAGCCGGGCCTATTAAGAATAATATTAGTTACTATTAGCGGCTTTTATAAAATTAGGCGGCGGAATATATCGCGAGGTTAGTTATCGCTATCTCTTTTAGTTAAGGAGGGAAGGCGGATAGACTATAGTAAAGCGCTTATACGCTTTTATATAGCCGGGCTAAGCGTAGTAGTAAGCGGAAAGAGCGTTTGCTAAGCGGGACTAAATAGGTCTTTAAAGCTTATAGCGGCTATAAGCTAAGAAAAGGATTTTATAATATAGGCTAAACCGCGTGTAAAGCGAGATAGGGTTTTAGCTATAGTAGCTTAAGACGCCGCTATAAACCTAGCTATAAACTAGTTAAGCTAAGCTTTAAATATATAATTAAGAATAGCGCGGATATTGTTTTAATTATTTAGCTAAAGCGGGTTTCTACTAGCTATAGCGGCTACTATAAATCTTAAGACTATAGCGAGGTTAGCTAACTTAAAAACGTTAAGTATTAGCTAGTTATTCCACTAATAAAGATTGCTAGCTACGCCTTAAAAAATATATAAGCGGCGGGGGCTTTTAAATAATAAGAGCTAAGCGGGAGGTATAGCTAAGTTACTATAAAACCGGCTATCTAAACTACGCTATAGTATAAGGCCGGGAGGTAAGTTATTTAAGTTAAGTATTTAAAGAGGGTAGTATAGGCCGTCCCTTATAGTGCTATAGTTTAAGTCGAATCTGTTAGCTTAAGCGCGAATATAAAAAGCGGTATAAGTTTATAAAAAAGCTTAAACTTAAAAGTTTTAACTTTTATTAAAGGACTTAAGGCTATAAAAAATAGCCGCTTTATTTCTATAAAGCTTAAGCGCTTACTTATATCCTTTATATTAAAAGTATAAGGGCTTATAAGAAAGTAAGCTAAAAAAGTAGTTATAAAATAGCTAGTCTTAACTATAAAAGACGTTAAACGATAAAAAGACTTAAAATAGGAGTATAAGGAATATAAGCTTAAGGTAAAAAAAGTTATATATATAGGAGTAAGTAAAGTATAGTAAGCTATAGCTAGCGGTAAAGGTAAATATAGTTATAAAAAAAAGGAAAGAGAATAAGTAGCGGGAAGAATTTAAGTAAGTATACTATAAAGCTAAAAAGGCCTTATTACCTAAGGTAAACGGCGGTATATTATTATTAAAATAACTAATTACCTTAAGCATAATAAGTTATAGTTTTTATAACTTATAGTAGCTTTTAAGTTTTATACTTAAGCCTAACCGCTTAATTTTCTTAGTTAAAGAATTTCGTATTAAGTTATAAAGGCCGCGTATTATACTTTTATCTAAACTACTTAAGTAGCTAACTCTTTTTATGCTTTTTTAAAAGCTTTTACGGTCTTTAGTAAGAAGACTGCTTTTTTATTTACTTATAAGTTATAGCTACTTAGCTAGCCTTTTTAAGCTATAAGGAACTCCTTCCTTAGCTTTCCGCCGCCTTTCTTTATTATATAGCTTTATAAGATTTATTTTACTTTTTACTTATTAAAGTAAGGTATCCTTTTATTTTAAACTAGTTTTAAGTATATAGCTAGCTTATTTACTAAGCGTAATTATACTATTAAAACAACCGGATAGATATTAAAGGACCTTTTTATATCTAGCTAGTATATAAGCTATCTTACTTTAGTAGTAACTTTAAACGGCTTAGTATATCTTTCTTAAAGCTTTATTAGTTTACCGTCTGCGATATAATAGCCTTTACTAAGCTATAGCTAGACTTAATCGCTAGGCTTAAATTTTAGCAAGCGGTATTTTTTATTATATTTATCCTTTATAGCGGCTTAAGTATAAGCGATAGCTAACTTAGCTTTTTCTTATAAGACCTCTTAGTTTTATAAGTATAAGTAGTTACTAAAAAACTAAAGGCTATTATTTATTCTTATCCTTATAATAAGCTTATTAAAGGCCGTATAAATTATTAAGAAAAAGGAATTATTAAGGCTAACTAAAAAGCAACTAATATATTAGTTTAGTATAGGTTTAAGAAATTAGCGGTAAAGAATCATAGCGCGATTTTTATAGTTTAGTTTCGCCTTTTTAATAAGTTATTAGTTTAAAGGTACTAAGTAGTAAATATAAAAAGCTTTAATCTAAAGGCTTACTATAAGGTCCGCTAAAATACTAAGGTAAACTTTATATCTTAGTTAAAGATTATCCCCTTTAAAATCTTTTAATTAGCGCGGAGTAGCTTAATATATAACGCTTATACTTAGTCTTCCGCTATAAACTAATTATTACTTAAGATAAAGAAATATATTTTTAAGATTTTATTAGTTATAGTTAGTAAGGTATTAAAAAAGTTCTTTATAGGATCTTTTTATAAGAATTATTAAGCTTAGACTACTAAAAGCCTAGTAATAAAGTCTATCGCTATTATATAGTATAAAACTAGTAAGCTTTAAATTAAGATAAGCTACCTTAGTATCTTACTTTAGTTAGTTTAGTTATAGTAATAAGTATTATAGCCGTTTATAACCTTATTTATATATTTACTAAGCTATAAGATTAAGAAGCTTTTAAATAGATCTTACTATATATAAGTACGGCCGGTATAAAAATATTTAGCGTAGGCGTCTTTAATAATCTCCTTAGCATAAGTCTTAAGGATATATAGTCTTTAGCGTTTATCGTTTTTTATAAAGTATAGTAACTTTTACGATTAAAAAAATAAAAGTCTAAGGATATTATCTTTATCGCTAAGCTATATTATGATTTTTACTTATTATATATCCTTTATATATCCGTTAATTATTTTTTAGCGGAGCGGTAATTCGATTAATACTTTTACGTAAAGGAATATATAGTCCGTTATCTTATTTTCTTAAATACGTTTTAATTCCCCTTCTTAGTTTAAGGATACTAGCTTATTATCTTAGTATAGTAAACGTAAAAACGCGTTTAGCACGATGTTTTTAATGCTTAAGATATAGTATACCCTAAGCGGGAATTAGCTTAAGTATTAAGACATAAAGACTAGCTTATTATAAAATTTTATATTAATAGAGAATAAGGATTTTTAATATATAATTCTATAAGTACTTATATAATTAGTAAAGATAACTACTTATAGCGTTCTTATAAATAATACTATAATATATAACTTATATACTGCTTATATTAAACCGGCTACTTTAAGTTTTATAAGCTAATATTAAGGTTCTCCGCTTTAAAGGGCGCGGCTTAAGTAGATAATAAGCTAAACCTTAGTTTAAGCTAGTAGCGTCTTTTTATCTTATTTCGTGCCTTTTTTTAAGTAAAAAGCTATAGCCGCTACTTTATATTCTTAAGATATATCGATTTAGATAAATAGTTATTAAGCAAGGTCGAAGTAGTAAATCGTTTAAGGCTTAGTAAGGTTTTAAATTAAAATCGCGAAGGTCTCTTTTTCTTTTAAAGTAAGCTAAAAAGCGGCTTTCGCAGCGTATCGAGCCCGTCTTTAGCTCCTTAAAAGGACTCCTTTTTCTTATCTTACCCGGAGTAGCTTTATTTTTCGTTTTTATAAGACGTTAACTTCCTTAGCGAAATACGGGACTATATAGCATAGCTACTTAATAAGGCTAATCTATTTCTTAAGCTATTAAAAGTTCTTTAAAAACGCGATATCCCTTAAGGCTTATATATATTCGTCTATATTTATTAAGCTAATAGCGTTTACCTTAAATCTAAAGAGCTATATAAATAGGTATACTAAGAAGGACTTTAGTTTAGATAAGGTAATATTATAGTTATAAAAAGCGCGGAATATAGCCTTTAAATATTAAAAGTATTCTTTAGCTATATTAAAGTAAATAATAATATTATTAATATAGGCCGCCGCGTATTCTTAATATCTATAAAGGACGTTATTAATAAACTTTTAAACGTATACTAAGGAGTTCTTAAAGCCTATAAGTATTATTAATAATCTTTTTAGCCTGCGATAGCTTATAACTATAAACCTTTTTTAATAGTCTTAATAAACTAAGAACTAATAAAAAAATAATTATACGTTTACTGCACTAATAAACTTCTTTCTTTAAAGGCGTTTAATTATATCGCTTTAAAAGGGCATTAAGTAAGTGTTTAAAGTAATAATAGCGTTAATCCCTTATAAGTTTATAACTACTTATCCCTTTTTTTTTCGTTTACTATCTTTTATACTATAAATACTAGCGCTATAAATAAAGTTAGCTTATAAACTTATTTCAATTAACCTTATATAGTTAGCTAGCTAAATATTATATTTACTACCTTTTTATCTTTATCGCTTAATAAGTATAATTTTAATACGACTTATTAATATTACTATTCTTTTATTAAAAAAATACGTATATATTTAGATTCGTTTATATATATTACTCTTTTATTTTTTTAAAGGCAGGGAAACGATTTAAGGATATCTTAAACTTTTAATATATATTTTAAGTCTTTAGCGTAGATCTAAACGCCTTTATTAGTAGTAAGTTTAAGTAAGTCCTTAGTTCGGCCGATTTTAAGTTTATAGTTTACTATAAGATCTTTTAATAAGAAGTCTTTAATAAGGTTTAATCTATCCGGATTTTCTATAAAAGCTTCCGCTAAAAAAGTAGTAGCATCGACTTCCTTATATAGCTAGAACTACTTATTAAGGTCTATAGTTATCCTTACTTTTTAGCTTTAGCGGAGTATTAATAGTTCCTTAAAATAGTTTATTGCTATAAAGCTCTTATAATCCTATATTATTATTTAAGTAAGCTTAAGGTTATTAAGGAAAAATATTATATTACGCTCCGATAGCGGCGCTTAAACCTATATAAGTAAGGCGTAGCTAAAACTAGCTAGAATTATTATAGTAACTAAGTAGATTACCTATTTATATATTGTTAGTCTTAGCTAAATTATCTTAACTTTAGCTTCGATCCCTTTATAGGCCTTAATCTATAAGACTAATATAAAGTTAATAAGGTCTTTTTAATAAAGAACTAAAAAGTCTTAGCTAAGTAATATATTAGCCGCTAAGGGTTTTACTATTTAAGCGCTAATCCTTACTTTTATAACCGCGAGGCTACTATTTAGCCTTCTTAGTATATATATAGTAAATTTTACTTATTTAATAATAGCTATCCTTCTTACTCTTTAAATAAGAATTTATTAAAAGGAGTTTATAGTTATATCTTAAAAGGTTTTTATTAAGTCGGCTTAAATAAGGCTTTAGTTTGCCTTAGTATCCGTATAAGCTTTAATACTTATTTTAAGCCCTTTTTTTCTATAAACTAGTAAGCGTATATAAGTAAATTATAACGGCTTATTAAGGTTTAACGGCTAAATATTAAAAGAAGCCTTAACTATTTAAACGCTTTATAGCTTTTAAATAACTATTTACTATACTAAGCTATATTTTTATATAGCTACGTCTCGGTTAAGGTTAAGGGGGTATTTATCTTTAATATATTAATAAAGCTTATTCTTTAAGGGGAATACTTTACTATAAAATCCGTATACTTTATTAGCCTTTTATATTAAGTTTACTATAGTATAGATTGCGGTTTCCTTTAAGCTTTTATTAGTATTTAACTAAGCTCTTTTTATATTATACTTTTTATCCTTTAAATAGTTATTAGTCTTTATTATAGTTCCTGTCTTAATCGCGAGGTATACCTACTTTAGCTTTAATATTAGCGAATATATAGTCTTAAAGGTTCTTTTTTTTTTAAGCCGGAGGACTTTAGCTTATATTCCTAACTATTTAAGCGGATTTCTTCTTTTACTTAGCAAGCGCTATAAGCTTATAGTATATCTGCCTTTACTAAGCGGTCTATAAATATAACTTAAGGCCTTAGTAAGCCCTTAATAAATAGCTAAGGCGTCCCGGACTATCCTTTAAGTATATATAAAGTACGGCTAGTTAGCCCTTACTTTTTTATAAGTTAGACCTATTTCTTTCGCGCTAATAAGTACTTTTAAAATCCTTAAGTATATTTAACTTATAGCTAAAAAAGGATTTCCTTATATTTGTTAATTTATTTATTAATATCCTTATTACTTACTAAACGTTATAAGGATTCTTATAAGTAAATATCTAGCTTTTAGTAAATTACTATAGTTAAGTAGTTTAACTAGTAAAGCGCGGCCTTAGCTTTATATTATAAGCGCGATATTTAAGACTTAAAGTTAAATCTTATTATTATATCTTTAATAATAAAGTGCTTTTTATTAAGTACTTATATTACTATATTTAAGCAGATTCCGAACTATTTTTATAAGGCGAAGATTTATTAACTTAGTTTAATACTAAGCTCGCTAAGTTTTTCTTATTATAGTTTTAAAAAGTCCTTAAAATATTATTCCGCTATACTTCTTTAAAAGAAAAAAGGTAATTAAATAGCTAATTTATTTATATAAGCCTTACTTTTACTAGCGTTTTAGCGGATAAAGTTAATAAAACGGTCTACTCTTTAAAATATATTAGCTTTATTATTTTCCTAGACTTTATTAAAAGATACTTTTAAAAGTCTTAAAAGGTTAAATCTCTTTATATTCTTAGCTTATAGTTAAGGTTTTTCTTAAGGCTTAATAAGCGTATTTTCTTTTCTTAACACTTAAAGGAGACTAAGGAATTATTTATTTAATATTATTACTATTCTTATTAAAGGGCTTAAAGCTATACTTAGTCTTAGTATTTATACGCTAAGTATAGATAAGTTTAGCCCGCTAAAGGTATCGCTTATTATATCCTTATCGCTTATTATTAAGGTCTTAGTCTTAATACTTTTACTAAGCGCTTAACCTTCTATCTTATACGCGTCTTAAAATCTAGTATACTATAAGGCCCTTAGTATAAGAGGCTTGTTTTTATTAATTAAGAGTCCCGAAAATGCTTTAATTAGTATAGCTATAGCGGATAAGGCTAAATAGTAATACTAAACTAAGAAACTACTAAGTATCCTTTAAAGCGGATTTCCGGTTAAGGCCTTTAAGCTAAACTTTATTAATAGTATATAGTAAAAATATCCGCTAAGCTTATCGTCTTAAGGAAAAAGTAACTTTATTATAAGCTTAATCTAAAAGGTATTTAGCGGGCGGGGAGCTAAATAGTTTTAAGGTTAGCTTATCCTTACTTTTTCCGTTTAAAGGATAATCGATTTATTTAAGTAATACTAAATTTAGTTTACTTAATTATATAAGTTTTATTATTTTATAGTTTATCTTTTATTAATATTTTAAAAGTAGATTACCTTTTAAAGGGTAATAGTCTTAGCTTAGCTAAGCGGGACTTATTTTACGTCTTATTTAGCTTTATAGGCTATCGCGGTATAATACCTTAAAAAAGGGTAAAGGAGATTATTAAACCGGTATACTTAGTAAGCCGCGGCCTTTTCCGCTTTTACGGCCTACGTATCTTAAAGTTTTATTATAAGCTCGTTAAGGAAAAGGTATTTATTATTAAAGTTAAACTTAAAAGCTAATAAAAGCTTCTTATTAAAGAAAATATCGTTTAGTAATTAACTCTTATAAGATAAGTACTTTATTATATAATATAATCGCTTTTAGCTTAGCGGATATTTAAAGGATTTCCGTTTAAATAAGTAAGAATTACTACTATTTATTATGCTTTATAATATAAGAATAAGAGGATAAGGCGCGGACTAATTACTACTAATTAAGGCCGGTATTATAAACTAGTTACTAATAGTTAAAGCTAGTATTACGGACTAATTACTATTAATTAAGCTAGTATAATAAACTAATTATTATATATAAATATATATAAAAGTTTAAAAAAAGTAAAAAGCTTATTTATCTTTAAAAGCATAGCTAGCTACTTTATACTTAGTTTTAAGCTAATTTTAAGGATCTTTAACTATACTATTTATAGTATATAAATAAACTATAAATATCCTTATAAAATTGCTTAATAAACTAAGTATAAGCCCGGTTAAAAATATTATAAACTATAGTTAAGGAAATCCCTTAAATATCTTTAAATATCCTTTAAAAATTGCGGTAAGGTTTATCTTATATCTTTTAAAGTGCTTTTATAGTTAAAAATAAGTCGAATTATAATTAAGATATCTTATAAAAATTCTTAAATATCCTTTAAGGATACTAGCGAAATCCGCTTAGTAGTTTTTATAGTATTTTCTATAATTAAAAATATCGTAAACTATAGTTAAGTAAGCTCTTAACCCTTTATAGTTATATCCTAAAAACCTTAGCGGGGTCTAACTAGTAATATTTATTATATCTCCTTAAGCGAGCCTTTATAGTACGTGCTCCGGGCGTTCTTATTATAAGGTTTTATAAGGCTCCTTAAAAGTAAAGTAAGGAGTCCGGGCGTGGCCGTCTAGATTTTATAACATATCTTTTATAAGACTTAAAGAGCTAAGGTAAGATAAACGCTAAGTCTTATTTTATATATATTTTGCTTAAGCTTAAGGACTTTTAAATTTATAGGCAGGACTTTAAGGTTTAGTAAGATAATACCCCGCTATATAAAGCGAAGTTTATATAAAAAGCTATTTACACTTTATTTTTAAGGGCTAATTTCGTTATATAGCCTCCCCGGAGCCCTAACCTTAACTTAATTAAGCATATATAGGCGTGGATAAAGGCGTGGATTAACTATATATATAAGTATAAGCGGTTTATAAGCAAGGCGCTTAAAGCTGCTATTATTAACGCTTAAAACGCTCTTCTTAGCAATGTTCTATAACGTTTAGCGCACTTAATGCCGCGAAGGCTGTAAGCTATGCGTGATGTATAGGGCGGATCTATAAGCTACTAATTAACATTAATATACCTCTCTTTCCCCTATATTTATCCTATTTTCTATGTATTTCCTGACGTCCCTTGTCCCCGCCTTATCCTTGGCGCCGACTAGCCCCCCCTGAAAAAGCCCCTGCAAAAAGGGGCTGCAAAATTGACCTACAAACAATAGCGGCACAGACTGTACAGTACATAGGTAGGAATCAACGTCTCTGTACACGCTAGGTACCTCAAGACCGCCCAAGGCACTAGGCCCATGGTGGCCTGTGGCCTGTCGGCGAGTCTGTCCGAGTCGGGGCAGCCAACGAGCGGCTGCAGAGCCGGAAAGAGCAGCAGGAAGATGGACGGAATGGGAAGGGGAGAAGGAACAGGAAAACAAACGATAGGCCAAGAGCGTTGCGGACAAGTGTTCCGTGGACATGGGAATAGGCTATGTAGATCGGACTGCTGTGCGTCCATGCCTTTGCGCGGCCCCCCCCTTCGCTACTGTCCCCTGCTTTTCTCGTAGCCCCCGCTTGATGAAGGTCTCAGCTCATTCCCTTGCCATTCATGGCGGTCTTTGTCTTGCGACAGTCTCTTACCCTCGCCTGTTGGCGCTTGGCACAGATGAAGAGCGCACAAGGCACGCTGGCCAATGAAAAAATAAAACCCCTCCCAAAAAAAAAGACAAGAGAGAGACACGGGGAACACGGGGAACCGTGCTGCGGGCCGCGCCTCCGGGACACGTCGCGGTGTTGGAGGCGGTCGAACGGCACGAGGCACGAGGCCCTCTTCTTCCAGGGCGCATGTACCCGGTACAGTTCCTCCGCACCAGGGCAGGTACTAGCAGGCACCTTGATCTTGTCCAGGCAGGGGGCGAGCTACGGCAAGGCACTACCAGGTTAGGTACCAGGCAGGCAGGTGCCCACCGGGTAGGAAACTAGAATGGATTACGGTGTCGGCTCCAGGGCTGTTTCTTCTCCCCCCCGCTCGAGGTTCTCGGGCAGGCAAGCGTGTACAAGGGACCCGGGGCCGGCACATGTACCCCATACACAGCCCATGTTCATTCAGGGTCCCCCTCCATCAAATGCGCTCGATACCTATCCACCGAGCCTCGCGGTCCCTCTGCATGCTGGTGAGGTTTCCTCTGACCTGCCTGCCTGCCTGCCTGCCTGCCTGGCTTGCCTGCTTTCCAGTGCCGCTTTTGCAGGCTCCCACCATCACCAAGTACAGTTACGGTACGGATAGAGGCGCCAAAGACGACATGCGCC
>JAPEBW010001278.1:0-27232 GCA_027405785.1 Ophiocordyceps robertsii | reverse complement strand
TGTTTACGTGCGGTAATTAGTCCGTTATACCGGCTTAACTAGCGGTAATTAGTCCGTAGTACCGGCCCCGACCGGCGGTAATTAGTCCGTAGTACCGGCCTTAACTAGCGGTAATTAGTCCGCGCTTTATCCCTTTATCCTTACGCTATAAGGCGTAGTATTATAGTTCGTAATAAGCCGGCGTATTATTAATAACTAGCCTAGCTAAAAGAACTTTTAAGCTAATATCGCGAGCGTCCCTTTACGCTTTAAGTATCTTACCACTATTAAGTTATATATCTACTAAGCGATTAATACTTAAAGCTTATTTAGCTCTTTATCCTCCCTTTTTTTAAGGTATTAAGCCTTCCTTAGTACTTAAAGTCGGTCTTTAAAGTAAAGGCGCCCCCTTATATTAATTATATACTTACTTACTTAAACCTTTAATTACTATTTTAAAGCAAGCGATTAGTCGCTATTTTATATTGCTTAAAACACTACTTAGTACTCCTTATCTTTTTATAATATCGCTATCTACCGCTTTTATATCTCTTACTTATTAAATACGCGGGCTAGTTATACCTATTCTTTAAGCGCGTCTTAGCTTAAGTTTAGGTTAAGTTTTAGCTAAACTCCGCCCTTATTCGCCCCGCCTTTATCCTAAGGTACGGGGTCGTCTGCCTTATTTATATAGGCGATTAACCCCGCGTTTTTTTCCCTTTTTTATATTATCGCGATAGTGCGCTTTTTTTATACTAATCGTTATAAGAGGTTTATATACTTGCTACTAAGGGGGACTTAGCGTCTTATTAGTCGCGCGCTATCTAAGATTATCTATACTACGCGTCTTATTTCCCTTTTATCGGATGCCCCTTTTAGCTTATCTTAATCGCAGCGCGATAAAGCATAAAGTACTACCGCTAACCTCCTTAAGCGGTACTTTAATATAAAGTTATATAAAGCGAGCTTTATTGCTTATTTACTTTACTTTTCGGTTAACTTCCTTTTTATTATAAAGTACTTTAGATTCTTATAATCTATTAGCACTATAAACGCTAGCGTATTATATAGCTTTACCCTTTAAAAGTTTAAGTATTATATAATTATAAATAACTTCTTATTATATATTAAGTAGTTATACTTTATTATATTAAGTCGTTTTAAGAAGAACCTTATTAAGTATTATATCCCGTTTAGTCTTACTTATATTAGCACGCCGCTTATTATATATTTAAAGTAGTCCGCCTTTAAGTACGTTTCCCTTTTAAGGTCGTATAGCTATAGTACTAGCGTATTATAAAATACCTCTTAAATAAACTTAAACGCGGCTTAGTGCTTATTAGTTTATAAAAATATCGCGTTCTTTTTATAAAAGCCGTTTAAGCACCGCGAGGCCTTAGTATAAAGCGGGATAAAGATATAGTAGTAATTCGCAAACTTAAGGAAGCTTTAAACGCCCTTTACGTTCCTTAGCGCCTACTATATCTAGATAGCTTAAATCTTTTCCGGGTCGTACTAAACCTTACCCCCGGCTTATATAATAAAACCTAAGTACTTTACTTTTTTTATTATAAAGTCGTATTTCTATAAGTTTAGTATAAGGCCTGCCTTTTATAGCTTTTTAAGCACCTTCGCTACTTTCTCTTAATAGTCGTAGAGCGACTTTAATAAGTAGATTAAAACGTTGTTTATATATGCTATAATAAACTTATAAAGGTAGTCTTTTAGCACTTAGTTAATATAGCGCTAAAAAGTAGCCGGCGTTTTTATAAGGCTAAATAGGTATACTTACTATTTAAATAGTCCGAACTTTATTTAAAAGGCCGTTTTAAACTTATAGCCCTTTACGATTTTAATCTTATAAAACGCTACGATAACGTTAAGTTTTATAAACTAATATACCTTCGCTAGTATCTTTAGCGTTTTTATAATTAATAGTAATATATACCGGTCCCTCTTTATAATTATATTTAAGGCCCGGTAATTATAGTAAAAGCGTAGTTAGCTATTAGCCTTTTTTATAAACAATACTAGCGCCGCGGTTAACGAACTACTTAAGCAGATAAAGTTCGCTTTTAGTAGCTCGTTTAAGGTTTTTTAAAGGATAAGAAGTTCTTCCTTTAATATATTATAAAGGGGCCCTTATAGTAGTAGCGGTTTTTTACCGTCCTTATTTAAAGTAAGATAAATCTTATAGTCTATACTTAGTCGGAACGGGGATTGCTTAAGTGCTTTTATAAGTACGAAAAAGTTTAAATAAGCTTATAGTGCTTAAGCTAAGATATAGTCCGCTAAGTTAACCGGCGTCTTTAGCTAAAAAGCTCTTTTTATATCCTTTATTATAACCGCCTTTACGTTAAGCGCTCGTCGTCGCCCTTAGCTATCCCTTTAAGCCCTTTCTTATTAGCACTCCGCCGCGAGGATAGAGGCGCTTACTAGCTTCGCCTCTTAAATATTCGCGATCTTCGCGGCTTCCTTTAATCCTTAAAGGCCGATTTAAATCCCCGCTTTTCCGTACTAGATTTAATCCCCCTCGGTATTATAAACTACCTCGTTCTTCTTTATTTACAATCTCCTTAAGAACACGTTATAGCTTAATTCCGGTACTATATAGGCGAATATCTATTTTAAGTGCTTATTAATCTTTATCTTAAACGCTATAATTCCCTTTATTTAAAGCGTTAGTACGTCTTTTAAAAAAGGCTATAGTAGCCTTCTTATCCTATCCGCGAAAGGCATTTATAGCCTTATCGCTACCCCCTTACTTACTATAGTATAGTAGTTATAGCCTATATCTATAAGTACGTTAAGCCCTTTTTTCTTATTAATACTAACCTTAAGTAGTACTAAGTTTAGCGTAAGGTGCTTCCTTATTAACCTTTAAGCCGCTTACTATTTCTCCTTTTTCCTTAGCGCCCGACTTTATACTAAGGTTCCCTTTTTCTTAAGTTAAAATCTACCTTAGTTACTTTTTTAATTATAGCTATAACTATTTATAAAGTTCTTTCTTTCTTCTTTTTATAAAAGCAAGCGATATACCCCGTTATCCTATAAGCGAAATACCTTTATATATTAAGCCGGCTTTATCCTCCTCTTAGCTAAGTTATAGCGTTAATTCTACTTATTAAAGTATTACCTTTTAAGTCTTTTTAGTCTTAAGTCCCCCCCCTTATTACTTTCTTCTAGCTTTAAAATAGCTACTTAGTTTACTAAACTCTTTTTAGCTTTACTATAATCTACGCTACTTAATTAGTATACGCTAAGAAGCTTAAGGTTAAGAGGTCGACTATCGCGAGCGCCTCCTTAAAGCAAAGGCTTAAGGCGCCCTTTAAGAACACGATCTATATATTATATAGCTACGACCCCCCTCCCGCCTTAAAAAGCCTTTACTTAAACTTAAGGAAGAATACCGTAAACGTTTAGTTCTCTCTTTATTTAATTATATAGATAGCCGCCGCCGCCCGCGATTAAATATTAACGTTAAGGTAAATCGAATTAAGGTACTTAAAGAATTCTTACTAGTCGTAACCTTAGTCCGCGCTAGTGCTATAGTAAGTCGCTATAGTTTACTATAGCCCTATATCTAAGTAATTATAGATTAAGTAAAAAACCTCTTTTAAGCTTAAGAAGAAGTCTTAGTTAATCTCGCACTTTTCTTATATATATTATGCTTAAGGCGTAAAGTAGCGCTACTAGCCGTCGAATTTCCTTAGCGCTAAAAGTAGCTTCCGCTAGTCCTTTTTCTTTATTACTTCTTTCTTTATTATAGGTATTACGGCCCCCGCTATCGTATTATAAAGTAGTATTAAACTACTAATTAGTAGGCCGGCCCCTCCTTATATATATATCCTTACTATCTCCTTTAGCTTTTATATTAAGGCCTTAAACTAGCTTATTAGCTATTAAATTTACTGCTAGCTTACTTAAACTTAGTAGCTCGTTTTAACGGCCCTTGCTTATAGCGAGAGGATTGCTTATTTAACTCTCGTTTAGATATCGGCCTCTCTTAGCCCTCCTTCTTAAGCCTTATAAGCATAGCCCCCCTATACTAAGTAGGCTTCTTACTCGCGCTATATTATAGTTAGTAAGTCTTTTCCTAAGTCGTATAACCTTGTCTAAAAGGAGCTTTAAATATATTAAGGGCCTACGTATACGTAGTTTAGTAGTATATAGCTTAATAATTATTTATTTAAAGCTAAAGAGGGAAGGGGGAAATCTTTATTTAGGCTATATAGCTCCGTACTATATAGGGGTCGCTTAAGTAGCCCGTACTTAGGTTAAGTTTAGGTCGAAGTTAGGCTAAGTTTAAGTAAAGCTTTATACGACTTTAGCTATACGTCGGCCTAACTTTAGGTTATTCGCTATAGTATAACTATAGCTCTTCTTATAGTATAGCTTATAATACCCGCTTATTAATAAACTTAACCTTATCGTTTAGCTTATTATTATTAAGTACCTTAATTACTTTAAAGTTATTATCGACCTTAATCTATATATTAATTATACTACTAAGTAGATAATATACTTAAGGTATAATAAGCCTATTACTTATAATATAATAATATATACCTTATTTAGCTTAAATATAAGATATATAAGCACTACCTTCGTACTTTAATAATTAATAGTTTATAGAGAATAAATATATACTACGCGCTCTTTAATAAGCTAAGTAAGGACGAGCTGTATCTTAGCTTTAAAACTATATAATAATAGCGCGAAAATATTCTTCCCGCCGCACTAGCTTAAAAATAATCCGATTAAGCTAGGTACTAATAAGAACTTATATATTAATATTACTTAATAAGCGGCGGATAAATATATCTTTAGAGTCTTAAAAAACGTTAGTATAGTATAAAAACTAATAAAAGAAATAAGAGAAACTATATGTTAATAGTAACTCTTTTTATAAACTAGCGATTGCCTTTATCCCCTATTAAAAAAAGAATAATATAATACTAACCTTATATAGCTTATTGCTAAACCTTAAAGCTAGTAAGCTAGATTAATATAATAATAATAACGCTAAGTATATAGGCTTATAAGTAAGCGATAATAACGATAATAATAATAAAGATATACGACGTTAAGGGCATAATAATAAGGTAAAAGAGGACTTAAAGTAGTATACGTATAATAATAATAATAATAATATAGGTACGCGGCAAAGAAAACGATAATACTAAAGAAAGAAAAAAAAAAGCTTAAAGAAGGACTATAAAAGGGAATTTATACCTGTATTAAAGCATACTATATACTGCTAAGAAAGGAAAAGTATAAAGAGAGTATACTGCTAAAAAAGAAAATTTCTCTCTCTTTATATAATAAAAAACAATATTAAAAAACAAAACGATAAATTCTTACTTAAGTATATAGTAAAGGCACGAGGTATAAAACTTCTACTTATCTCTTATTTAAATATACTATAAAAGCACAAAGCATAAACTTTACTTATCCTTTATTAAAGTATACTATAAAAAGCATAAAGCATAAACTCTTATTTAAGTAAATCGTAAAAGCATAAGGTAATAATAAAGAAAAGAACTTTTTACTTATTTAAAAACATACTATATAAGGAAATGCTAATAAACGCTCTTAAATACTTTTCCTTAAGAATAAAAAAAAGGTGCGAGTATTAAAAAAGTAATAATATATATAAAGTATAATATTATACTACGACCTATAATATATATAAAAGAGTAATAATAGATATAAAGTATTATATTATACTAAGACTTATAATACTTATAAAAGAATAATAATACGTATAAAGTATTATATTATTTAAGGGCTTATAATAAGGGGCTATTTATATATATATATATAAGAGTGTTTATTCCCTTTTTCTTAAGAGAGATAACGTAGAATATAACTAATAAGTTCTTTATTTACTTAGTATATATATATTTACTTAAAGATTGTTTATTTTATAATTTTTATTAAGGCGACTAGCGCGTTTAGCTAAAACTTATATTAAGGTTTTTAACTCTCCTTTAAGGCGTGCGTTTAAGTACCTATTAAGTAGTAAGGAGTCTCCGCGCTAAGGAATATTTAATCTCCTTAGTAAGATATATTATAAAAGACTAGCTTTATTTAAGCTTTATTTCGTATTATTATCTTACTTACTTTTTACACCGTTTTTTCATTCTCCGCTTAATTTCCTATACTACTTACTAGCTTTATAAGCCGCTTATAAGTAAGATATTATATCTTACTTATTACTACTATTATAGCTATCTCTTACTTTTTATTACTAGGCTTTTTAACTTATTATCTTTTTTATATAGCGCTACTACCTACGCCTTTTTACTAACTAACGCGCGTTTAGTTATTAAGAAAGTATTAAGATAAGGGTAGGCCGTCCTATTAATATTAATAAGTATAGGTAGCACTAAGGTATCGAACGTCTATATTCTCGCTTAAAAGTAAGTAATAAGGTCTTTAATAGCTTTAATACTTAACTCCTCGCTTTTAAAGTTCTAAATATATTTAATAGTCTTAAAAAACCTCTTTATAAAAGGGGCCTTAAAAGCGAGAATATAAAGCATATAGTTAATACGGCTAATAAGGCGGATATCGAAGCCTAAGAATTTTATCGCTTAAGTTAAAGTTAAGTTATGTTTAAACTCTTCGCAAGCTAATAAGTAAAACTTAACATAGTTTATAGCTAAGCGGAAACTTCTAATTATTATAATCTTATTACTAAAGTATAGGCCCGTAAAGCTAGGCCTATTAAGGATTATATTAATTACTATTAGCGGCTTTTATAAGATTAAGCGGCAGAATATATCGCGAGGCTAGTTATCGCTATCTCTTCCGGTTAAGGAAGGACGGCGAATAAACTATAGTAAAGCACTTATATACCTTTATATAGCTAGGCTAAGTATAGCAGTAAGAGGAAACAGCGTTTACTAAGCGGGACTAAATAGGTCTTTAAAGCTTATAGTAGCTATAAGCTAAAAGGGGGATTTTATAGCGCGGGCTAAACTATATATAAAGTAAGATAAGGTTTTAGCTATAGTAGCTTAAAACGCTGCTATAAACTTAGCTATAAACTAATTAAGCTAAGCTTTAAATATATAGTTAAAGATAGCGCGGATATTATTTTAGTCGTTTAGCTAAAGCGGGTTTTTACTAGCTATAATAGCTATTATAAATCTTAAAACTATAGCGAGGTTAGCTAACTTAAAGGCATTAAGTATTAGCTACTTATTTTACTAATAAAGATTTCTAGCTACGCTTAAAAAAATATATAGGCGGCGGGGGCTTTAAGATAGTAAAAGCTAAGTAAGAGGTATAGCTAAGTTACTATAAAACCGGCTATTTAAACTACGCTATAGTATAAAGCCGGGAGGTAAGTTATTTAAGTTAAGTATTTAAAAAAGATAGTATAAGCCGTCCTTTATAGTACTATAACTTAAGTCGAATTTATTAGCTTAAGCGCGGTTATAAAAAGCGGTATAAGTTTATATAAAGGCTTAAACTTAAAGGTTTTAACTCTCGCTAAAGAACTTAAAGCTATAAAGGATAGCCGCCTTATTTTTATAGAGCTTAAGTGCCTACTTATATCCTTTATATTAAAAGCATAAAGGCTTATAAAAAAGAGGGCTAAAAAAGTAGTTATAAAATAATTAGTCTTAGCTATAAAAGACGTTAAACGATAAAAAGACTTAAAATAAGAGTATAAAAATCGTAGGCTTAAGGTAAAAAAGGTTATATATATATAAAAGTAAGTAAGGTATAGTAAGCTAAGGCTAGCGGTAAAGGGAAATATAGTTATAAAAAGAAAAAAGTAAAAAAAAAGAGGGTAAGTAGCGGAGAGAATTTAAATAAGTATACTATAAAGCTAAAAAGGCCTTATTACTTAAAGTAAATAGCGGTATATTATTATTAAAAAAACTAATTACCTTAAGTATAGTAAGTTATAGTTTTTTATAACTTATAGTAGCTTTTAAGTCTTATACTTAAGCTTAACCGCTTTATTTTTTTAGTTAAAAAGTTTTATATTAAATTATAAAAGCCGCGCGTTATGCTTTTATATAAACTACTTAAGTAGCTAACTTCTTTTATACTTTTATAAAGGCTTTTATAATCTTTAATAAAAAGACCGCTTTTTCGTTTACTTATAAGTTATAGCTACTTAGCTAGCTTTTTTAAGCTTTAAGGAACTTTTTTTTTAGCTTTCCGCCGCCTTTTTTTATTATATAGCTTTATAAGATTCGTTTTACTTTTTACTTATTTAAGTAAAGTATTTTTTTATCTTAAACTAAGCTTAAGCATATAGTTAGCTTATTTATTAAGTATAGTTATACTATTAAAACGACTAAATAGATATTAAAAGACCTTTTTATATTTAACTAGTATATAAGCTATTTTATTTTAGTAGTAACTTTAAATAGCTTAGTATATCTTTTTTAAAGCTTTGTTAGTTTATTATTTATAACGTAATAACCTTTATTAAGCTATAGCTAAACTTAATTACTAAGCTTAAATTTTAATAAGCGGTGTTTCTTATTATATCTATCCTTTATAGTAGCTTTAGCGTAAGTAATAGCTAACTTAGCTTTTTCTTATAAGATCTTTTAGTTTTATAAATAAAAGTAATTATTAAGAAACTTAAGGCTATTATCTATTCTTATCCTTATAATAAGCTTACTAAGGGCTATATAAATTACTAAAAAAAGGAATTATTAAAGCTAAACTAAAAGGCAATTAGTATATTAGTCTTATATAAGTCTAGGAAATTAGCGGTAAAGAATTATAGCGCGATTTTTATAGTTTAGTTTTGCCTTTTTAATAAGCTATTAGTTTAAGGGTACTAAGTAGTAAATATAAAAAGCTTTAATTTAAAAGCTTGCTATAAAGTCCGTTAAAATACTAAAGTAAACTTTATTTCTTAGTTAAAGATTATCCTTTTCGGAATCCCTTAATTAACGCGGAGTAGCTTAGTATATAACGCTTATACTTAGTCTTTTGCTATAAACTAGTTATTACTTAAGATAAGGAGATATATCTTTAAGAATTTATTAGTTATAGTTAGTAAAGTATTAAAGAAGTTTCTTATAAGATCTTTTTATAAGGATTATTTAACTTAAACTACTAAAAGCTTAGTAATAAAGCTTATTACTATTATATAGTATAGAACCGGCAAGCTTTAAATTAAGATAAGCTATCTTAGCGTTTTACTTTAATCGGTTTACTTATAGTAATAAGCATTATAGCTATTTATAACCTTATTTATATATTTACTAAGCTATAAGATTAAGAAGCTTTTAAATAGATCTTATTATATATAAGTATAGCTAGTATAAAAATATTTAGCGTAAGTATCTTTAACGATCTCCTTAGTATAAATCTTAAGGATATATAGTCTTTAGCATCCGTCGTTCTTTATAAAGTATAATAACCTTTATAACCGGAAAAATAAAAGTTTAAAGATACTATCTTTATTACTAAGCTATATAATAATCTTTACTTACTATATATCTTTTATATATCCGTTAGTTATTTTTTAGTAGAGCGGCAATTTAATTAATACTTCCGTATAAAGAAATACGCGGTTTATTATCTTATCTTTTTAAATACGTTTTAATTCCCTTTCTTAGTTTAAAGATACTAGCTTATTATCTTAATATAGTAAACGTAAAAAAGCGTCTAGCATAATATTTTCAACGCTTAAGATATAGTATACCTTAAGCGGGAATTAGCTTAAGTATTAAGATATAAGGACTAGCTTATTATTAGATTTTATATTAATAAAGAATAAAGATTTTTAATATATAATTTTATAGGTACTTATATAGTCGGTAAAAATAACTACTTATTGCGTTTTTACGGATAGTACTATAGTGCGTAACTTATAAATTGCTTATATTAAACCGGCTACTTTAAGCTTTATAAGCTAGTATTAAAGCTCTTTACTTTAAAGGGCGCGGCTTAAGTAAATAATAAGCTAGACCTTAGTCTAGGCTAATAGCGTCTTTTTATCCTATTTTATACTTTCTTTTAAGTAAAAAGCTATAGCCGCTACTTTATATTTTTAAGATATATTAATTTAGATAAATAGTTATTAAGCGGGGTTAAAGTAGTAAATTGTTTAAGACTTAGTAAGTTTTTTAGTTAAATTTATAAAGGCTTTTTTTTCTTTTAAAGTAAGCTAAAACACGGCTTTCGCGGTATATTAAGCTTATTCTTAGTCCCTTAAGGGGACTCCTTTTTCTTATTCTACTTAAAGTAGCTCCGTTTTTCGTTTTTATAAGATATTAACTTTCTTCGCGAAATACGGGACCGTATAGCGTAATTACTTAATAAGGCCGATCTATTTCTTAAGCTATTAAAAGTTCTTTAAGAACGTAATATCCCTTAAAGCTTGTACGCGTTTATTTATATTTATTAAGCTAATAGCGTTTACCTTAAATCTAAGAAGCTATATAAATAGGTACGCTAAGAAGGACTTTAGTTTAAATAAGGTAATATTATAGTTATAAAAAGCGCGGAATATTGCCTTTAAGTATTAAAGGTGTTATTTAGCTATATTAAAGTAAATAATAATATTATTAATATAAGCCGCCGCGTATTTTTAATATTTACGGAAGACGTTATTAATAAACCTTTAAATATATACTAAGAAGTTCTTAAAGCTTAAAAATATTACTAATAATCTTTTTAGCCTATAATAACTTATAACTATAAACCTTTTTTAGTAGTCTTAGTAAACTAAGAATTAATAGAAAAACAATTATACGTTTATTATACTAATAAACTTCTTTCCTTAAAATTGTTTAATTATATTGCTTTAAAGGGGCATTAAGTAACCGTTTAAGGTAATAATAGCATTAATCCTTTATAAGTTTACGACTACTAATCCCTTTTTTTTTACTATCTTCTATACTATAAATACCGGCGCTATAAACGGAGTTAGCTTATAAAGTTATTTTAATTATCTTAATTTAGTTAGTTAGCTAAATATCGTATTTACTACCTTCTTATTCTTATCACTTAATAAGTATAATCTTAATATAACTTATTAATATTACTATCTTTTTATTAAAGAAATATATATATATTTAGATTTACTTATATATACTACTCCCTTATCTCTTTAAAGGTAAGGAAACGATTAAAGGATATCTTAGACTTTTAATACGTATTTTAAGTTCTTAGCGTAGATCCGGACGCCTTTATTAATAGTAAGTTTAAGTAGGTCCTTAGTTCGGCCGATTTTAAGCTTATAGTTTATTATAAGATCTTTTTATAAAAAGTCCTTAGCGGGGTTTGTTTTATTTAGATTTTCTATAAAGACTTTTACTAAAGGAGTAGTAACGTCGACCTCTTTATATAGCTAAAACTACTTATTAAGGTCCGTAATTATCCTTACCTTTTAGCTTTAGTGGAGTATTAATAGTTCCTTAAAATAGTTTATCGCTATAAAGATTTTATAATCCTATATTATTATTTAAGCGAGCTTAAGGTCGTTAAAAAAAATATTATATTACGCTTTAATAGTAGCGCTTAAACCTATATAAGTAAGATATAGCTAAAACTAGCTAAAATTATTATAATAACTAAGTAAATTACTTATTTATATATCGCTAGTTTTAGCCGGACTATCTTAACTTTAGCTTTAATCCTTTTATAGGCCTTAATTTATAAGACTAATATAAAGTTAATAAGGTTCTTTTAATAAAAAACTAAAAATCTTAGCTAAGTAATATATTAGCCGCTAAGCGTTTTACTATTTAAGCGCCGATTCTTACCTTTATAACTATAAGGCTACTATTTAGTCTTTTAATATATATATAGTAAATTTTACTTATCTTATAATAGCCGTCTTTCTTACTCCTTAAATAAGAATTTATTAAGAAGAGTTTATAGTTATATCTTAAAAAGTCTTTATTAAGTCGGCTTAAATAAAGCTTTAGTTTACTCCGGTATTTATATAAGCTTTAATACTTATCCTAGGCCCTTTTTTTCTATAAACTAATAAGCGTATATAGGTAAATCGTAACGGCTTATTAAGGCTTAATAGTTAAATATTAAGAAAAGCCTTAACTATTTAAACGCTTTATAGCTTTTAAATAACTACTTATTATACTAAGCAACGTCTTTATATAATAACGTTTTAGCTAAAGTTAAGGGGGTATTTATCTTTAATATACTAGTAAAGCTTATTTTTTAAGGGGAATACTTCGCTATAAAATCCGTATACTTTATTAGCTTTTTAAACTAAGTTTACTATAGTATATATTATATTTTTTTAAGCTTTTACTTATATCTATTTAAGCTCCTTTTATATTATACTCTTTATCCCTTAAATAGTTATTAGTTTTTACTATAGTTCCTTCTTTAGTTATAGGGTATACTTACTTTAGCTTTAGTATTAGTAAGTATATAGTCTTAAAAGTTCTTTCTTTTTTAAGCTAAAGGACCTTAGCTTATATTCTTAGCTATTTAAACAGGTTTTTCCTTTAACTTAGCAAACGCTATAAGGCTTATAATATATCTACTTTTATTAAGCAGTTTAAGAACGTAACCCGCGGCCTTAGCGAGCCCTTAATAAATAGCTAGGGCGTCCCGGACTATCCTTTAAGTATATATAAAGTATAGCTAATCGGCCCTTGCTTTTTTATAAGTTAGACTTATTGTTTTTATACTAATAAGTGCTTTTAAGATCTTTAAGTATATTTAACTTATAGCTAAAAAAGAATTTCCTTATATTTATTAATTTATTTATTAATATCGTTATTTCTTACTAAATATTATAAGGAGTTTTATAAATAGACGTTTAGCTTTTAATAAATTACGATAATTAAGTAGTTTAGCTAATAAAGCGCGGCCTTAGCTTTATATTATAAGTGCGATATTTAAGACTTAAAGTTAGACTATATTACTATATCTTTAATAGTAAAGTGCTTTTTAATAAGTGCTTATATTATTATATTTAAGCGGATTTTAAACCGTTTTTATAAAGTAAAGATCTATTAACTTAGTTTAATACTAAGCTTACTAAGTTCTTTTTATTATAGTTTTAAGAGGTCTCCGAAATACTATTCTGCCGTACTTATTTAAAAAAAGAAAAGTAATTAAATAGTTAATTTATCTCTATAAGCCTTGCCTTTACTAGCGTTTTAGTAAATAAAGTAAATAAAATAGTCTACTCTTTAAAATATACTATTATTATTATTATTAAGTTTACGCTAAGGACTTAATTTAAGTTTTTAGAAATTCGATATTTATAAATAAGAGAGAAAAACCGGAGTGCTTAAGGTAAAACCTCCCTTTATTCGTGCTTAGTCCGCCTCGTATAAGGTCTTATAACTTTATATAAGGAAAAAGGGAGTGCGCCTTCCGCCGCGAGTATATCCCGCTTACTAAGCAGTTCGACGCGGCTTAGTAAGGCTAAGGCCGCTACTAACCTAAGCGGCCCGCGGTCCGGAGCATCGCGCTTTAAGCTTAAGGTATAGGCAGTAGACCCTCTCCTATCCCCCTTATCTACCTTCTTAATATAAGGGCGGGAGGGGTAAGCGGGATTTCGACCCGCGCCCCTTTTATAAGTAGCGCGACCTTTAAAGAGTAGGCTTATAGTAGTCCTCGCTAATAGGAATTCGGCGCCCCGCCGTGTGTATATATTCTTAATTAAGACTATTATTTATTCGCGCCGCCCGGTTACTAATCCCGCGCTTAGCTTTAAAGATAAAGCTTTTTACTTACCGCGTATATATACTCGCACTTTTTCTCTTTCTTTTAAAGACGCGCTTATCTTTCCTACGAGCTTATTATATACTTACCGCCCCGCCTTATTCGCGTGCCCGCTATTTCTTTATCGTCGTACTTATCGTCTTTATCGCTACTATACTAAAGAAGAAAGTTACTTTTTCTAACCTTAATATAAGTCTACTCCTTAAACTACTAAGTAAAGATACTAAGGATAAAGAGGCTTAAGCCCGTCGTAGCACTAAGCGTAAAATTCCTTATTATATATATATAGGTTGTTTATTAAGCGACGATATGCTTATAGTTTTCCGGGGCTATTAAAACTAAGCTTATATATATCTAAGTTATATCCGCTATATAAGCGCGTATAGTATATATAGCTAATCTTCTCTTAGCTATCTCTATAAAAGCGTATATTACGTGCTCTTTAAGCAACTGATCTTATTTCCGGGTAAGTAATCTCGCGTTAAACCCGCTTATATACCTTAGCTAATCCTTTTTATAGCTTACCGCTATAAGTAAGGATACGGCTTATAAGCTTTACGCCGCTTAAAAAGAGTCGTATAAATCCGGTTAGCTTATTAAGCGCTTTATATATATAAAGCTCGCCTCTATAGCGATAAAGCTTCGGCAGCGTGCCGGCGCTACTATAATACGGGCTCTTACGTTTAGTGCTCCCTTTAGTCTTACCTCCCTTAACGAAAACGTTAAGCTACTTACCTTTACCCTTAGCCGCTTCGTTAATAACGCGCGCGCGGCTTATAAGGCTAACGCTAAGCTCGCTAATAAGGTTAACAGCATTATTATAGTTATTTACTAGACCGTTTACGCTATAGCCCGGAACCTAAAAAATATAAAGAATACGCTATTTATAGTAGCCGATTACCTTAGCTTTAGCGGCTATAAGGGCTAAGATATCGCCCTTAAAGGTCGTTTGCTTAACTTAGACCCTATACGTGCTTATACTGCCCTCGCACCGCTTAAGCCCCCGCTACTTAAGGTTCCCGTTATCTTAAAGGACTTTAAAGCTAAAGCTAAGGCTAAGAAAAAGGCTTAAGCTAAGGCTCTCGCTAAGGCCTATACTTAAGAGCGCGCCGCTCTTGCCTAAGAGCTTAAGTATAAGGGAGTGCTTAAAAGTAAGGGTAAGGGAAAGGCTATTAAAGCTAACGTCGTGTCCGACTTAAAAGAGCCCGAGCTTAATATTAGTAATAATAAGTCGGAGGAAGAGCTAGATAGGGATAATAACGACGCTAATAAGGCTAAGACTAAGGTCCTTAAGGACGGGGATAGCCCCTTACCCGGTCCTAACTTAGTTTTTATCGTTTTTAATTATAAAAGCGCCGGTAATAGCGATAATAACGACGACTTTATATTACTCCTTACCTCTCTTACTTTTAGCCTATCTACGGGCCGTAACGTCCCCCCGCTTATGCTAAAGCGGGCTTATAGCCTCTTTAAGAGCAGTGCTTTTAGGGCTAATAGCCTTACGGTCTCCGCCTTAAAGTATATTCGCGCTATCTACGCTCTTAACTTAGCTAGTAAGGAAAGGGATGCTAAAGACCTTAGCTTAGACTTTAAGTACTTTTAGTTTTTCGCTTATAGTAAGGCGGGGTCTCTTCCCCTTAATTTTCTTATAATACTTAATTCCGCTTAGTTAACTAAGTATTATTTAAGTTGCCTTACCCGGCTTAGTCTTATACCGCCTTTAACGCTAATAGCGGGAACCTTATAGGCCTTAAAGTAAACGCCTTAGCGGGCTGCTAGTAAGACGACTTCTTTTACGTTTACTCCCGCCGCGACCTTAAGTCGCTATAAGCGCGGGAGGGGGAGGGCATTAGTTACTCCGACTTATAGTCGTGGCTAAGCGGGGCGTTCTTATAGCACTCCTTAAACGGGGAAGTCCGCTATTACTTTTAGTCGCACCTAGCGCGGCGCTAAGGACGATAATAATAAGCTCGGATATTAATTAAGGTAAAAAAGTAGTATTAAGGGGGGGGAATCGGGAGGAGAAGCTAGCTAAAGCGCTAGCCCGGGGTAGGTCCGGCAAGGGCCTTATAAGCTAAGTAAGGTCTTAAGAGAGGGAGGTTTTAGCGTTTTAGTGCTTTATAGCGTTTATTATATTAGTAAGTTATCCCCTTAAGGCGAGCTAAGGAGACGATTTAATTAATATATATCCCCTCTTAACTAAAGTATAGCCGGAGCCGCCGCGTATACCTTATCTTCCCCTTAGTATAATCGTATTACTAAATCGAATTATCGTAAGCGCCTTAGGCCTAAAAACTATCTTACTAGCGTAGCCGCTATCTCCTATTTTTAAAGCTTCGCCCGCACCTCGCCCGCATTGCGGAGTCGCTATAGCAGCGTCCCCCTTACCTCGCTAGTTAGCTTATAGCTTATTATCGCGTAGTAAATAGTATCCCGCCGTTACTTATAGTTATAAAAGGGCGATACTACTTTAAGTACGTTGCGGCGGAATAGGAAATCTTTAAAGCTTATTACTTTAGTTTATATTTAAGTAATCGTAAAGCTTAGGTACTTAAGTAACGCTTTATAACGGTTAAGCGCTATAGCCTTATTAAACCGGGGCGGTAGGTTAGCGGGGTAAAGCGTAGTCCGGCGCTATTTAATAGGTTCCTCCTTTAAGCTTTACTATTTAGCTTATTCTTTAAAAAGGATTTCCTTTATCCTTTTCTTCTTTTAGAGCTCGCCGGACTTAACTTAAGACTATACCCCCCTTAATACCTCCGCGAGCGGTCGTCTTAAGGGCGTAAGCCGCCTTAGTTATCGTTTGCGTTACCGGAGTAGTCTCGCTACTAATATAGACGCATATTAAATTTAGTCTAGGATTCCGAAGTCTTTTAGTCTCTTAAGGGTATTAGCTATTCTTTAGTTTAAGTAAAGGTCGATTAACAAGACTTAGGTTTTAGCTTTAAGCTAGTAAACTAAGGTAGCTTAGTAAGCTCCTATAACTATTTAAAGGTAGGCGGTTTAATCCTATACTAGTTTCGCGGCTATCCCGCAAGGCTTTTTATCCGCTAAGGTTATCTTATAAAACGTAATTATAGCATATACTATAAGGGAACGGACAACTTTACTATAAACTTCCCGGGCCTTAAGTAAGGTATATCCTTATATAAACGCTACGAGCCTTATAAGGGCTAGGTTCTGCCTTTTTAGCTTAGCGCGTAACTTATTAAGGTATACCTTTTACTTAAGCTTACGGTCTACCTATACCCTTAAGAGCTTAGCGTCTTAAACCGGCATTATTATAGCGGCCTTAAGGTAAATAAGGGTTATAATCGCTTTATATTTTCTTATAAAGTAGATAAGCTTACTCTTTAAAGGTTTAAAGTTTACTGCGAACTCCTTTACTTATATAGCGTATACTTCTTAAGCCGCCTTAAGCCGCGCTATTATCGATCCCTCCTTAAGGCTAACGCTAAGGATATTTATATTATTAGCAAAACTAATAATATAAACTCCTTTTAGCTTTTTTAATCTTTTATAAAGGGGTGTTATATAGTAAAGAAATAAGATTAAGGAAAGCGGCGAGCTTTAAAGGACCCCGGTAGTAATTTAAACTAATATAGCCTTTTTCTATCGAAATAAAGGGTTAAGTAGCGTTTATTTATAAAGCTATAAGCTAGCCTCGTAAACTACTTAAGGTAGCCTTAAAGGGTAAGTTCCCTTAAGAGTTTCTTATAGTTAACTATATTAAAAGCCCCCTTAATATTAAGTTAAAGGAATAATACGATCTCTTTTTTAGCCTATATTACGCGTACTAGTTCCGTTACTTAAAGTATTACCGCCTTTATAGACCTCTCCTTTTTATTTTTAAACTATCCTTTAAGTAAGACCCCGTTCGCTTCCGCCGCGGTTGCGAGTCTTTAAGCTAAAATCTACTTTAAGATCTTACTTATCGTTAGTAAGAGGGAAATAGGTCTTTACCCCCCGGTAGTGCGGTATACCTTAAGTTTCTTCCTTAGTTTTCTTAGCACTACTATATTCGCGGACCGGAACCGGGTTAAAAAGTGCGATATCTTTATATAGACCGTAAAGATTATCGCTAGCTAAGCTAAGAGCGTTAAGCCGTAAAGCTTAAGGAAGCTAAGGGGAACTTTATCTAAGCCTGCCGCTTTTTAACTCGCTATTTTGCCTATTGCTTAAGATATATCTATAAGGTTAATACGCCGTTCTATAAAGAGTTCTTTTTTAGCCGCGCGCTAAGGAGGTCCCGAAAGCGTTATAGCTTTAGCTAAAAAGAATCGTTCCGCTAAAAGTTAAGCTTTCTCTTTAAAGTTAAGGGTTAATTAGTATTTATAGCCCCTGCTTATTAACGGTAGTAAGTGCGCTAAGTCTAAAGGTAGCTTACTATATAGCCGCGCTTACCGTTTAACGTTTTATAGCTTAGTATTATTAGCACTAATCTCCTTAAAGAAGTCTTTTTAATATTCTTATCTCGCGTTATACACGGCTCGCTTTTAAGCCGTAGCCGCTTTTTATAGCGCTTCTTAGTTTACTTAAGTCTTATATCCCTTATAGTATCTCCGGGCCCTTTTCGCAGCTTAAGTAGCTTAAGTCGCCTTTAAAGTAAACTATACGTTGCCCCTTAAGATCGCTTGCTTTTAGTGCGGGACTATCGCGCGGGCAATTTTATTAAGATCGTTATATAAGCTATCTATTTTTATATCGATCTCTTATAAGCTGCGGAGCGTAGGCTATTATATCTTAAGCCGGGATAGGGTTTCCGCCTTAACCCTTTTCTTTTCCGCCTCCTTTTACCTTAGTATAGCTAATGCCTCCCTTAGCTTAAAGCCTATCTTAAATAAAACTACCTATAGGATATAGTTAAACCTTATAAAGTCTAGGTTTAAGCCGATAAACTATATAGCTATTTTTATTATAGCTTATACGAGGTCGATCGTGCTATCTTTATATCTATAGAAGAAACGTATATATTCCCCTCTTAGCATAGCTAGCTTAAGCTAGAGCCGCGCGGCCTTCTTAACGAACTATTCTACCTTATTAGAAGTCCGGTTATAAGCGTCTTAAAGTAGGTAATAGATATTAAAGTCCCTTATTAAGACTAGCGGGCCTTAGCTATTAACCTTACTTAAGGCCTTAGCTAAGCCTATTTAAATTCCCTTTAGTAGCGAGTATAAAGACCTTAACCTTATACTATCGCTAAAGGTTATCTCCCCTTAGTCGTATTTAGTTTAAGGTATCTACGTCCCCGCGTTATACCTCTTATAAATATATATCGCGTTACGGCCCTCCTTATAAACTAGCCGGTATAGTACGCCCCTTAAGGGCGGGGCCCCTAAGCCTTATATTTTCTTTATCTCTTAAAGCGCTATTATATCGTACTCGGCGCGGTAGCTAAGGGCTAGTTATGCTAGCTTATATCTCTTTTATATATTTTAATAAAAGATCTTTAATTTTATATATAAGGGGTTAAGGTAAAGTTTATCGTTTAAGATAAAGTAATAACCTAAGTCGGGAGCGATATACTTTATTATCTTATATAGCGTTTAATATTACTTAAGTTAGTGCTTACTACTTATACCTTAGCCGGCGGGGCCGACGGCGTTTATCTATCTTTTCTTAGCCGCTTAAAGCGTTTCCGCGCCTATAACGAAGTAGGCCCTTAATCCTCTATAAAGGGGAGGGGGATTTAAGGGTCCGGTTAGCTATAGGTACTAACGAAGTATTGCGGGCGGTTTAAGTAGTAGTCCCTTACTTTATCTTAAGCTTTTACCGCTATAAAGTAAGTGCGGGACTATACTAAGTGCTGCCTGCTATAAGATATATAGTTATAAGGGATTTTGCCTTTCTTTACGCGGTACTTATCCTCGCCGCCTATATATAAAGTCTCCTTATAATAAGCGTAGAGCTATATTAAAGTATAACGTTTAGCAATATACCCGTATTTATAGTAGTTATAATATTAAGTAAGTTTAACTAATTTATTATATAGCTCGTATTAAAATATCTAAGCCTTAAGGAATAAGCTTATATTATATAGCTTATTAGCCTCCGCTAAGCTACTTACGCTAATAATAAGGGTTATAGCTATTAAGGTCTTAGTTTAAGGGCATATTGCTTACGCCCGTATAACTTCTACTTTATTAATATTAGCGATCTCCTTAATTAAGAGCGTCTTATCCGTCTTAAAGACCCTTATAAGGACATTCTTCGCAATTACCGTATAGGCCCTACGCGCTATCGCCGCCTCCGGTCTAAAGACGCTCCTTACCTAGTCTTAGTTCTATTAATAAGGTCGTACCGCCGTGTTAAACGTTACCGCGATATCCCCGCTTAGGAGGCGTCTCGCTGCTATAGCGGAAGAGATATTAAGCGCTGCGTTAATTGCTTTTACCGTATCCTTTAGCTCGCGGTTTAGGATATCCGGCGTTGCTCCTATCGGGACTACTACTAGCTTGCGTTTATACCGGGGCGGGACCGGCTTTGTCTTTACGTTATATCGTGCCGGCCTTTTAAGGCCTGCTGCTACCTTTAAAATATACTAGCTTTATTATCTTCTTAAACTTCGTTAAAGGATACTTTTAGTAGTCTTAATAGTTTAAATCTCTTTATATCCTTAGCTTATAGTTAAGGTTTTTCTTAAGGCTTAATAAGCGCGTCTTTTTTTCTTAGCGCTTAAAGAAAACTAAGAAATTATTCGTTTAATATTATTACTATTTTTATTAAAAGGCTTAAAGCTATACTTAATCTTAATATCTATATGCTAAGTATAAAAGGTTTAGCTTATTAAAGGTATTACTTATTATATTTTTATCGCTTATTATTAAGGTCTTAGTTTAAATACTCTCGCTAAGCGCTTAACCTTTCGTTTTATATATATCTTAAAATCCGGTATATTATAAGGCCTTAAGTATAAGAGGCTTATTTTTATTAATTAAAAGTCTTAAAAATGCCTTAATTAATACGGCTATAATAAATAAGGCTAAATAGTAGTACTAAACTAAAAAACTACTAAGTATCCTTTAAGGCGGATTTCCGGTTAAGGCTTATAAACTAAACTTTATTAGTAGTATATAGTAAAAACATCTACTAAGCTTATCGTCTTAAAGAAAAAGTAACTTTATTATAAGCTTAATTTAAAAGGTATTTAGTAAGTAAGGAGCTAAATAGTTTTAAAGTTAACTTATTCTTACTTTTTTTATTTAAAGGATAATTAATCCGTTTAAGTAATACTAAATTTAGTTTACTTACTTATATAAGTTTTATCGTTTTATAGTCTATCCTTTATTAGTATTTTAAAAGCGGATTGCCTTTTAAAGAGCGGTAGTTTTAACTTAGCTAAGTAAGACTTATTTTATATCCTATTTAGCTTTATAAGCTATCGCGGTATAATACCTTAAAAAAAGGTAAAGGAGATTATTAAACTAGTATACTTAGTAAGCCGTAGCTTTTTCCGCTTTTATAGCTTACTTATCTTAAAGTTTTATTATAAGCGCGTTAAGGAAAAAGTACTTATTATTAAGGTTAAACTTAAAAGCTAATAAGAGCTTTTTATTTAAGAAAATATCGTTTAGTATTTAACTTCTTATAAGATAAGTACTTAATTATATAATATAATTGCTTTTAGCTTAGTAAATATTTAAAGGATTTCCGTTTAAATAAGTAGGAATTACTACTATTTACTAAGCCTTATAGCGTAAAGATAAGGGGTTAAAGCATAGACTAATTACTACTAATTAAAGCTAGTATTATAAACTTATTACTATTAATTAAAGCTAGTACTATAAACTAATTACCGTTAATTAAGCTAGTATAGCGGACTAATTACTATATATAAATTTATATAAAGGTTTAAAAGTAGTAAAAATCTTATCTTTTCTTTAAAGTATAACTAGCTACTTTATACTTAGTTCTTTAAGCTAATTTTAAGGATCTTTAACTATATTATCTTTCCGTTTATTATTAGTATATAGATAAACTATAAATATCCTTATAAAATTACTTAATAAACTAAGTATAAGCTTAATTTAAAATACTATAAACTATAATTAAGGAAATCCTTTAAATATCCTTTAATATCCTTTAAAATTTATAGTAAAGTCTATCTTATATCTTTTAAGGTGCTTTTATAGTTAAAAATAAGTCAAACTATAGTTAAAATATCCTATAGAAATCCTTAAATATTCTTTAAAGATACTAGCGGAATCCGCTTAATAGTTTTTATAGTATTTTTTATAGTTAAAAACGTTATAAACTATAATCGGATAGGCTCTTAAGCCTTCATAGTTATATCTTAAAAATCTTTATACGGTTTAATTAGTAATATCTATTATATTTCTTTAGGCGAGCCTTTATAGTGCGTACTTTAAGCGCTTTTATCGCGGGGTTTTATAAGGCTTCTTAAGAGTAAAGTAAGGAGTTTAAGCGTAGCTATTTAAATTCCGTAATATATAAGATATAAGTATATAAATAATAATTAGCGTCTCGACTTTTAATTAAAGCTAGAGCGAGACCTTTTAGTAATATAATATTATTATACTATCTTTTTATAGTAAATAACTTAAATAAATTTAATAAGGCTTAAACTAAAAGTAATAGCTATATATTTTAAAGCTATTTTATAAGCTTTAAGAAAAGTATATACTTATTATAGCTAAAAGCTTAAAGTAGTTTAACCGCTTAGTCTTATTTTATACGTATTTTATATATATTCCGGGACTTTTAGCTTTTATAATAACAGTTTTTTATTTAATAAGATAATACCTTAGTATATATAGCCGCCTTTATAAATAAAGCTATTGCGAAGCTATTCTTAAGAGATAAGCTAGTTAAGTAGCCTTTATATAGCCTTAACCTTAACTTAATTAAATATATATAAAATGTGATAAAGTCTTATATTAATTAAAAATATGTAAAATAAAGGCTTATAAGCTAGTACCTTTAGGATATAATTCTTAAAGCTTAGGAGGCTATTATAAGCGATTTTTTATTACGGTTAATATATTTAATACTTTAAAGGCTTTAAGATATAATTAATATATAAGGTAGTTTTATAAAGTACTAATTAACTTCTTAGTTACCTCTTTTTTAAGCACTTTTTGCCTGCTTTTAAGGTACCTTTTCGTACCTTAATACGCCCTTAATTACTGACCCCGTGGCCCCTGTAAAAAGGGGCTGCAGACCGGGCTTGAAAGGGGGGGCCCAAGTCACGAATTTACAATCTTATAGGGATGCCGGTGTATGTAGAAGAGTCGTGACTCTGGTCCAATTGGCTCTGGCGCCTTGCCGGATCTCTCTCGACGACGTCTGTATGTACTGTACATACATACATCGCAGGCCTCATCCAAATTTGGAAGACGCCATTCTTTTTGCTGGCCGGTTGGGGCGAGCGCGCGAGGCCATGGCCATGGCTCGGTAAGAGAACAACGTTTTAGTCTTTGTTGCGTGTCTCGTCATCTCAAGCACAGGCACTCCAGTCGAGACGATTCTTCAATAAGAGTCGAGAGGCAGAGGCGCCCTCGCATGCCGCCTCTTGATGGCTGACAAGGGTACCATTCGGCACCCGAGACTGGACGACGTGAAACAGAGTGGGCAAGGTTGGTGTCAACGAGTTCGGGATGGCGGAGGCGCAAGACACAAGGGGGCCGGGAGCTTGGCACTTGCTCTTGGCGAGAGGCTCAGCCGGTCTCACGTCCCGTCCTAACACACGGAACGCGTTGGAACGTCTGCTCTCGACCCATGTGTGCAAAGGAAGGCCGCGGCCATGGCCTGCCAAGGGGGGAGTATGACAACATATACGTCACGGGCGGGAGTATGACAACATATACGTCACGGGCTATGCGCGAGTTGAACCGCGGAACGAGGATTGGAAGAAGAAGGAAAAGAAAAAAGAAGTTGTATTTCCCCCGGAACATGCTCTACCAGGAAGGCAAGGTGCTTGGCAGACCCCACATTAGTAATCACCCAGCTGATGATGTAATCTGTGCGAGGACCGTGCTGTGCAAATTGTACATACATACTGGTGGTGGGCAATGTCTTCGAGAGCTGTCGTGGACATGATGAGCAAAAATAGCATCACCTCCTTTACCTTTGCACAAAGAACCTGCCTCAATTGACCATTTGCCCAGCAATATTCATTGCGTATCCATTTCATGTCACATCGTGCTCACATGTACCTCGAAAGCCAGTAGAGATCTGGCGGAGCAAGCACTCCCTACCCCGGCATTGTCGAGTCAGGTTCCCGCAGCCTGCATGACTGGCATGACGGGATGCAATGGAACGATACAGAGAAGCAAGTCTCGCGAAAGGCATTGCTCTTCCTGGCCATGATGGCGGAAATGTTATTTTATTTTGAGTGCCTCCTCTGTACGGACACTGTTGAGGCAAAGACAGGCAAGGTTGATTGTGGAGAGAGGTACCTAGCTGAGCTTCCCCCCAGGCATGACTTTGAGTACCTACCTACGCGCCAGGGGGAGTTAAGAACACGGTCATACTGTGCGAACACAGTTGTAAGAGAGGACCAAAACTGTTATAGAGCCGCTGTGACAGTGTTAGCCGGCTCCAACACAGTTTTGGTCCTGTCTTACAAGCACTGTCCGCCGTATGACTATGTTCTTAACCCCCCGGCGCGCGTAGGTACCTACCTAGGTAGGTAGGTACATAGGTCTCCCTACGTGTACATGCACCACCTAGGTACCTACTGTACTCTGTATGTACAGACCAACGAGACGCGCTACTCTGTACAGAACTTGCTTCGTGTCTTGGCGCCTATCCGGGCGGCTCGTGCGGTGTGATACGGCAGTGCGTATAATTAGGTGCATCGTGGAATAGGTAGATCATGGCGTCGTCTACGGATCCCTTTGAGTGCGGAGGAGCAGCTCTTATGTCACGGTCTCCACAGTCTATGAGTACAGAGATGCATCCCACGTCTACTTTTGTTCTAACGTGTCAGCCTACATTTGAAATGTAAGCTAGATACACGCTATGTAGCGTCATGTACTGGCTAGGAGTGCCTCTACTCTATTCATAGCCGCTCTTGCACGCAAATTAGAGGTACTGCTGTTGACGCAGCTTAATGATTCGTTGAGATCCCTGTGAGTGACCTAAGAGCTGCTCCTCCGCACCCAAAGGGATACAGTTCACCTTTTTGCCTCGCGCCGTCATGTCGCGCGTCTTTGGAATGTCGGAGGGGCGGAGCATCCCGCACCGAGTACTCTGTACATAGTTCGTGGGGGGAACAACGGCGCTCGCGCCTCCACCGAACCCGGGCCTTGCTTCAGTGGGCCCGGCTTCAGTGGGCCCCGTCGTCTATGTACCTCAGGTGGGCGTTCGTGTGTGCGTCAGTCAAGGCTCTTCGGGACAACACCTATGCCTCGTCTCATTCGTTGTGTCGACTTGTGGTTGTCGCTTGAAACTGAAGTATTTGTAAATAAGTCGACAATAACTACCCGTTAGGATCGACCGGCTCCCTGTGCCCTTCATTTCGGTACCTCGTCCACAGGGCATCCGATCGAGACAGCCAACTGCCCTGCCATGAAGCTGATCTTCATCTCTATGCGCCCTTTTTTGTGTATGTAGGTACTGCCAGCAGGGCATGGTGGGCCAACCGTAGATGTATGTACATACAGTATGTATGTACGGATACGGATAGACTTGTATGTATGTACAAAAGGGAGGTGATGGCTTTGAACATAGCGCTTTCCTTTCCGTAGGTACAGACACTTTGGCGGGGCATCAAGCTATCAGTGAGATGCCGATGGCCGGGATTTATGCACCCACATCCACGGCTTCTCCCTCCTCCGACGAGCTGTACTCTGTACAGTACACGCCAAGCTGCGCTCAACGGTATTACAGCAGCGATGCAGTGGCCTGGAAATTTAGGGCCGGCAAGACATAAACCCCCCACCCCCAGGTATTTTCCTTCCTGAGGCACCCACGTAGGTAGGTGTAGGGACTAGGTATTTAACTCTTGTTGTCAATCCTACTAAAGTAATAAGTATTTGCTTCAGTACATATTAGATGTACCTATCTACCTGGTAGGTAGTTAGTGTTTTGTGTGCCGGGGATAGGAGGGCGCCCCTTGGCCGGGACGGGAGGTTTGTTCAAATTACAACCCTTCGAGGTTGGGGCCAAAGTCGGCTGTCCCACTGATTCAGCTGCTGCCAGGTGTCGCGCCAGAGCGAGAGGTTCAATGCAAAGGCCACCCCGGTATTCGTATAGAGAGCGAAAAATCTGCAAGCAGCTGGGGATATCAAGTCCAAATGGATAATACCTTCCCGGGTGGTATTGTTCTGTTCTCAAGGCGTGGCAGGTATCGCAATTCTTTAAGATGGATGGATGCTCTCTCAACCTACCAGGCACCTACCGACTACTACCTACCTGGGCAGTGCCTTAGGTATCTACCCTGTACCGGTACCCAGATCGGTAGGGTAGTACGCAAGACGTACCTACACGTAGCTTCTTCATTGCTTCCTCCAAAAGCCGGCGGCGCCTGCACGGGGGGGGGGGGGCTCGTCCGCTAATCAGATGCCCCTGGTACCGCTACTTGGTGCTCACGCGGCTCTCCGCCCCTCTGCCAAGCCCAAGCTTGCTACCAGTCAGCCACCGCCAAATGTGCCAAGACTCGAGAATCCGGTTCGGTGCGCCCCAACCTCAATGTCAACATGCTCAATTACATCCGCGCTACCTGGGCACTCGGCCTGGGACTTCTTAGGCCCGGTCGCGCGAACCCGTTCCCCCGTACTAGGTCCTCCTCACCCCCCTTTGTACGCGCATGGCAAGTACCGCTACCTACCTACCTATGTACCTTACTCTACGCACTTGGGGGTGGGGGTCCCACTTGAGCTTGCGCATCGAATCCCTTGCTTCCTTGGCTTCTTCTTCTTCTCCCCCCCCCCCGTCCTCGCGGTCGCCTCTTTTAGCCTCCTCCCTGTTGCCTCTCTTTCTCCATCCTCTCCCCCTCTTTTCTTCTCTCTCTCCTCCGCTCCTTTGCACGCTCCTCGTCGATTCTTTATTCTTGATCCGCCCCCTACTTCGAGTCCGCCCTTTCTTGGACCGCTCCTCAATCGCCGAGCCGAAGCAGCACCTTTACTTCGCATCCATCTTGTCCTCTGCGCTGATTCCTCAGAGCTGCCAAGCCCTCTTGGACCCAGCGCCGTCGCCTCCATCGACCCCCCCCCCCCGATCTTCGCTCGTATACGGCCTCGTTGGAGCATGCCCCGAGCCGCGTCGATTTAACGCCAGCGCTCCTCCACAGCGGGACGCAACACGCCACCTGGGGCCGAATCTTGAAACATCAGCCGTCAACCTCCAAAAGTCCTTCACGGCGCTCCGAAGCATAATGGCTCGCCGCAGTGGCGAGGAGCCTGTGGCTCTACTGACGCCCGAGGAGCAAGAGCGTGAATACAAGGCAGACCACGATATTGAGAGCGACGCTGGCTCCCCAGAGCCTCCCCCCACGCAAAACCTCGACCACGAGTATTCGATCCCCAGCACCGTCAAGCTCACCTGGCTTGGCACCTACTTTTTCTTTTCCCTGCTCCTGACCCTCTACAAC
>JAPEBW010001277.1:0-27253 GCA_027405785.1 Ophiocordyceps robertsii | reverse complement strand
CCGGTAAGGCCTATCCATAGTATACTTCTTTATATTTAGCTATACCTTATCGCTTACTTAAAGTCTTTCCGCTAGTATATAAGACTAGTTTGCCGTTTCCTCTTACCTTACTTATAACGTAGCGATCGCTATTTAAAGGAAGTTAGCGACTTCCCTTATCTTTTATATAAGGCTCTATACGCTCTTTACGTTTAGTATAAGCAGTCCCTCCTTTTATATAATTTAAATTAGCTTAATATTATACTTATATATAGCGAAGAAAGGGCTTATACTTATTATTAACACTACCCGATTATTAAGCGCCGCTTAAGCGTAAAGTAGCTATACCCCTTAGTTATCTTACTTATAATAAATATATACGCGGAGGTATACTTATACCTTTTAGTTCGCGCGCTTTATTGCCTTATTAGTTTGCGGGTAGTAAGCTAAACTTAGTTTCCTTTAAACCTTAGTTTATTAATAAAATTCCTTTTAAAATTGCCTTATTTAGTTTATCTCTTAATTTAAGATAATAGATTTTAGCATTTTATAAAAGCGGAAGTAAGATTATAAAAACTTAGTAATATATACTACTACTTTTATTATTAGTATTACTTTTAAAGTTATTGCTTTTATTAGCCGGTTTATTATTACTTAAAGGTTTTAAGAGCCTTTAGTCCTTATTAATAGTAAGTTAACTATAAAGTCTATTATTAAGTATATAAAAGGCTATATAAAAGGCGGTAATAATTAAAAAAGCCTTTTTTAAAGTTACCTTTAAATATACCTTTTACTATATAGCTTATAGTTTATAACGAGCTAGTATACTATTAACGATTAGCCTAGCTAAAAAAACTCTTAAGCTAGTATTATAAGCGTCCCCTTATACCTTAAGTATCCTACCGCTATTAAGTTATATATCTATTAAGCAATTAATACTTAAAGCTTATCTAGCTCTTTATCCTCCCTTTTCTTAAGGTATTAAGCCTTACTTAGCACTTAAAGTTAATCTTTAAAGCGAAGGCGCCCCCTTATATTAATTATATACTTACTTATTTAAACTTTTAATTACTATTTTAAGGCGAGTAACTAATCGCCGTTCTATACTACTTAAAATACTACTTAGTACTCCTTATCCTTTCGTAATATTACTATCTACCGCTTTTATATCTCTTACTTATTAAATACGCGGGCTAGTCGTGCTTATTCCTCGGGCGCGTCTTAGCTTAAGTTTAAGTTAAGTTTTGCCCGAACTCCGCCTTCGTTCGCCCCGCCTTCGTCTTAAGGTGCGGGGTCGTCCGCCTTACTTATATAGGCGATTAACCCCGCGTTCTCCTCCCTTTCCTACATTATCGCGATAGTGCGCTCTTTTTATGCTAACCGTTATAGGAGGTTCGCATGCTTGCCGCTAAGGGGGACTTAATATCCTATTAATCGCGCGCTATTTAGGATTATCTATACTATATATCTTATTTCCTTCTTATTAAATGCCCTTTTTAGCTTATTTTAATCGCGGCGTAATAAAGTATTAAGTATTACCGCTAACCTCTTTAAGCGGTATTTTAATATAAAGTTATATAAAGCGAGCTTTATTACTTATTTACTTTACTTTTTATTTAACTTCCTTTTTATTATAAAGTACTTTAGATTCCTATAATTTATTAATACTATAAATACTAGTATATTATATAACTTTACCCCTTAGAAGTTTAAGTATCGTATAATTATAAGTAACTCCTTATTATAGATTAAGTAGTTATACTCCGCTATATTAAGTCGTTTTAAGAAGAATCTTACTAAGTATTATATCTTATCCGGTCTTACTTATATTAGCACGCCGCTTATTATATATTTAAAGTAGTTTGCCTTTAAGTACGTTTCCCTCTTAAAGTTATATAGCTATAGTATTAGCGTATTATAAAATACTTTTTAAATAAACTTAAACGCGGCTTAATGCTTATTAGTTTATAAAAACGTTGCGTTTTTTTTATAAAGGCTGTTTAAGCACCGCGAGGCCTTAGTATAAAGCGGGATAAAAGTATAGTAGTAATTCGCAAACCTAAAGAAGCTTTAAACGCCCTTTATTACGGAACCCTTAACGTTTCTTATACGTTAAGTAGTTTTATATAATTTGTTTAATTTAAATTTACTAGCCGGAAAAGGAGAAGAAGACTTAGTATAAGCTACTAAACTAAATAAGGTAAGGGTATCTTATTATACGGATTTCTTAGGTTAAAACTAGCTAAAGAAGAAAAAAGAAAGAAAGAAAAGAAGTTAAAAAAAGGAGGAGGAAAGACCTCTTTTTATACCTTTTTAAGGCTACTAAAAGGCTTTCCTTTTATATACTTTTATATGCTTTTATATACTAATTTATAACTTATACCTTATATAACTTATAAGGTTACTAAACTACTTCTTAAGCTAATAAAAATAGCTTACGCTATCTTTATTACTAGTTATAAGTAATATATGTTTTATTACTTACGACTAGCTTATAAGACTAGATATCCTTATCTTAAAACCTTTTACGAGATTTTATCCTCTTTTAAAAGGAAGGCCTCTTGCTTTAGCTTTATATAAGGCATCGGTTAATTATATAAAGTATCGGTCGATCGTGCGATACGAATTTTATTGCTAGCCGAAGCTAACTTAAGCCGATTATAGGCGTATTTAACCTATACCGCTTATAGCTAATACTAGCCGTTTTTAACTATTAAGCTATATCGTCTCTCTTTATAACTATTAGTATTTACTTTAATAGTTATATCTTATAACTAGCGGTATTTACTTTATTAGCTACTCCTTTATATCTAGCGGTATTTACTTTACTAGATATTAGTACTTCTTAATACTTAGGATTACTAACGGAATAAGGTTTCCGTTATATATTCCCCTCTTTAAGGTCTTTTTAAACTTAAAAAGATAAACGTCCTTTTTCTCTTAAGTTATTCTTAACCTTTAAGAACTATCTAAACATTTAAAGAAATCCTACTTTAAAGAGAGTAACCTTAGGAATTCTTTAAAGAAAATCCTAATCTTTTATCTCTATAGATCTTTTCTAAAGAAAAATCTTATTTAGATTTCCTTTTACTTTTACTATCTAGGATAGTAAAGAAATCCTAGCTTAAAGAAGCTAACACTTTTACTTAAGGGTTTTATCGATTAAAATCCTTAACTTTTCTTAAAGCATTTCTTAAGTGCTTTATAGGTTCTTAGGTATTATCCGAACTAAGATAGTCTTTTTACTTTACTAAATAAAAGTGTTCTTAATTTTCTATTTTCTTAGTAAGTATAGTCTTTACTATATATTCGCTTTCTTCGACTCTTTTTAAGTTTAGCTCTCTTACTACCTTAGCATTCTATAGAGTCGGCTTTAATAAAGATATATAAAAAATAGGGTATATAAGTAAACTAGTTAAAAGTTCTAACTTATAATTAACCTTTCCTATTTTCTCTATAACTTTAAAAAGTCCTATCTTCTTATAATCTAAAGACTTATTAAGTCTATTAGCCTTAAAGTTCCTTATTAAAAGATATACTTTATCGCTTTTAGATAAAGAAGGTTTTAAAAACTATCTCTTATTATAATAATACGATATCTTCTTAGTAATATATTTTAATTCTGATTTTATAAATCTATATAAGCTTATTAACTGCTCGGAGTTTAATATAGCTTTTTCGGCTATAACTTCTTTAAGTAAAGAAGACTTATAGGCTTTAGGTATAAAGCTATAATTCGTAAATACCGGAGTATTCTTAATAGGCTTAAAATAAGAGGTATTATATGCTAACTATGCTATAAGCAATTTAGAAAGCTAATTATCCTACTAATAATTTACATAGCTTTTAAGATATTGCTTAAGCGTTTGATTTAACCGTTTTGTTATTCTGTTTATAATAAGGTAAAAAGCAGTAGATAATTTATGCTTTATACTTAAAGCTTGCGTTAAGCCTTACTAAAAATTCGAAATAAATTTCTAATCCTTATCTAAAATAATCGAACTTAGAAGTCCTCGATTAGCTATAATATATCTTATAAAAGTATAAGATAACTTTTCTACGTCTATAGCTTTATACGTTAAAATAAAATAGCCGTATTTTATAAAACGATTAACTATAACTAAGATAGAATCGTATTTTATACTAGTTATAGGATCTATAAACTTTAGTAATTTTATAATAAAGTTTAAGGCTATAAAGCCTTAAGGTCTTAAAGGAACTTTTAAAGGAATTAAGTTACTATAAAGCTTATATTATATAGCCTTGCTTTTATTATATACTTCGCATAACTTAATAACTCCTTAGATTTTCTTACGGAGATTATAAGTATTATAATAGTTTTTAATTCTATTATAGGTTTTCGTAAGACTTCCAACGGGGCAGAACAGTTCGTCGAGGAGGCCGCGCGGCTCCGGCTCGAGCTAGCTACGCTAAGAGGGGAATATATACGTTTCTTCTATAGATATAGAGATAGCACGATCGACCTCGTATAGGCTACGACGGAAACGGCTATATAGTTTATCGGCCTAGACCTAGACCTTACGGGGTCCGACTATGTCCTATAGGTAGTCTCGTTTAAGATAGGTTCTAAGCTAAGGGAGGCATTAGCTACGCTAAGGTAAAAGGAGGCTAAGAAGAAGAGGGTTAAAGCGGAAACCCTATCCTAGCTCGGGATATAACAGCCTATACTCCGTAGCCCGCAGGAAATCGATGCGGAAATAGATAGCTTATACGACGATCTTAATAAAATTGCCCGCGCGATAGTCCCGCACTAGAAGCAGGCGATCCTAAGGGGCAACGCATAGTTTACCTTAAAGGCGACCTAGGCTACCCGAGCTACGAAAAGGGCCTAGAGACACTATAGGGGATATAGGACCTAGGTAAACTAAGAAGCGCTATAAGAAGCGGCTACGGCCTAAAAGCGAGCTATACGTAACGCGAGACGGGAATACTAAAGAGACTTCCTTAAGGAGATTAGCGCTAACAATACTAAGCTATAAAACGTTAAACGGTAGGCGCGGCTATATAGTAGGCTACCCCTAAACTTAGCGCACCTACTACTATTAATAAGCAAGGGCTACGAATACTAACTAACCCCTAACTTCGAAGAGAAAGCCTAACTCTTAGCGGAACGATTCTTTTTAGCCGAAGCCGCAACGCTTTTAGGACCTCCCCGGCGCGCGGCTAAGAGGGAACTCTTTATAGAACGGCGTATTAACCTTACGGATATATCCTAAGCAATAGGCAAAATAGCAAGTTAAAAAGCGGCAGGCCCGGACGGAGTTCCCCTTAGCTTTCTTAAGCTCTACGGCTTAGCGCTCTTAGCCTAGCTAGCGATAATCTTTACGGCCTATATAAAGATATCGCACTTTCCGACCCGGTTCCGGTCCGCGAATATAGTAGTGCTAAGAAAACTAAGGAAGAAACCCGGGGTATACCGCACTGCTAGGGGGTGGAGACTTATTTCCCTCCTACCGACGATAGGTAAGATCCTAAAGTAGATCTTAGCTTAAAGACTCGCGACCGCGGCGGAAGCAAACGGGGTCCTACCTAAAGGATAGTTTAGGAATAGAAAGGAGAGGTCTATAGAGGCGGCAATACTTTAAGTAACGGAACTAGTACGCGTAACGTAAGCTAGAAAAGGGATTATATCGTTCCTCTAACTCGATATTAAAGGGGCCTTCGATATAGTTAACTACGAGAAACTCCTAAGGGAACTTACCTTCCGGGGCTACCCCGAATAGTTTATAAGGCTAGCCTATAGCTTTATAAATAAACGCTACTTAACCCTCTATTTTAATAAAAGAAAGGCTATACCGGTCTAAATTACTACCGGGGTCCTTTAAGGCTCGCCGCTTTCCTTAATCTTATTTCTTTACTATATAATACCCCTCTATAAAAGATTAAAAAAGCTAAAGGGAGTTTATATTATTAGTTTTGCCGATAATACGAATATCCTTAGTATTAGCCCTAAGGAGGGATCGATAATAGCGCGGCTTAAGGCGGCCTAAGAAGTATACGCTATATAGGTAGAGGAGTTTGCGGTAAACTTTAAACCTTTAAAGAGTAAGCTTATCTACTTTATAAGAAAACATAAGGCGATTACGACCTTTATCCGCCTTAAGGCCGCTATAATAGCGCCGGTTTAAGATACTAAGCTCTTAAGGGTATAGGTAGACCGTAAGCTTAGGTAAAAGGCATACCTTAATAAGTTATACGCTAAGCTAAAAAGGTAGAACCTAGCCTTTATAAGGCTCGTAGCGTTTATATAGGGATATACCTTACTTAAGGCTTAAGAAGTTTATAGTAAAGTCGTCCGTTCCTTTATATTATACGCTATAGTTACGTTTTATAAGATAACCCCGGCGGACGGAAAACCCCGTAGGATAGCCGCGAAACTAGCATAGGATTAAACCGCCTGCCTTTAAATAATCGCGGGAGCCTACCGGGCCACCTTAGTTTACTAGCTTAAAGCCGAAACCTAGGTCCCGCTAATCGACCTCTACTTAAACTAAAGAATAGCCGATACCCTTAAGAGACTAAAAGACTCCGGAATCCTAGACTAAATCCAACGCGCGTCCGTATCGGTAGCGAGACTACTCCGGCAGCGTAGAAGATAATTAAGGCGGCCTACGCCCTTAAAACTACCGCTCGCGGAGGTATTAAGGGGGGTATAGTCCTAAGTTAGGTCCGGCGAGCTTTAAGAGAAGAAAAGGATAGAGGAAATCCTCTTCGAAGAATAGGCTAAATAGTAAAGCTTAAGGGAGGAACCTATTAAATAGCGCCGGACTACGCTTTACCCCGCCGACTTACCGCCCCGGTTCGATAAGGCCGTGGCGCTTAACCGTTATAAGGCGTTGTTTAAGTACCTAAGCTTTACGATTACTTAGATATAAACCGGAGTAATAGGCCTTAAAGATTTCCTATTCCGCCGCAACGTACTTAAAGTAGTATCGCCCCTTTATAACTACGGGCAATAGCGGGATACTATTTACCACGCGATAATAAGCTATAGGCTAATTAGCGAGGTAAGGGGGACGCTGCTATAGCGACTCCGTAATATAGGTAAGGTGCGGGCGAAGCTTTAAAAACAAGAGACGGCGGCCACGCTAATAAGATAGTTCTTAGGCTTAAGGCGCCTACGATAATTCGATTTAGTAATACGACTATACCGAGGGGAAGATAAGGTATACGCGGCGGCTCCGGCTATACCTTAGTTAAGAGGGGATATATATTAATTAGATCGTCCCCTTAGCTCGCCTTAAAGGGATAACCTACTAATATAATAAACGCTACGAAGCACTAAAACGCCGGAACCTCCCCTTCTTAAGACCTTACTTAGCTTATAAGGCTATTACTAGACCTACTTTAAGCTAGCGCTTTAGCTAGCTTCTCTTCCTATTTCCTCTCCCCCCCTTAATACTACCTTTTTACCTTAATTAATAACTAAGCTTATTATTATCGTCCTTAGCGCCGCGCTAGGTACGACTAAGAGTAATAGCGGACTTCCCTATTTAAGGAGTGCTACGGGAACGCCCCGCTTAGCTATAAGTATAAGTCGGAGTAACTAGTGCCCTCCCCCTCTTACGCCTATAACGACTTAAGGTCGCGGCGGGAGTAGATGTAAAAGAAGCCGCCTTGCTAGCAGCCCGCTAAGGCGTCTGCTTTAAGGCCTGCGAGGTTCCCACTATTAGCGTCGAAGGCGGCATAAGGCTAAGCCGGGTAAGGCGACTTAAATAATACTTAGTTAACTAAGCGGAATTAAGCGTTATAAGGAAATTAAGGGGAAGAGACCCCGCCTTACTATAGGCGAAAAACTAAAAGTACTTGGGGTCTAAGCTAAGGTCCTTAATATCCCCCTCCTTACTAGCTAGGTTAAGAGCGCAAACGGCGCGAGCACGCTTTAGGGCGGAGACCGCGGGGCTATTAGCCCTAAAGGCACTACTCCTAAAGAGGCCACGAGCCCGCTTCGGCGTAGGCGGGGGAACGTCGCGGCCTACGGATAGGCTAAGAGTAAGCAAGGCGAGGAGTAATGCTAGGTCGTTATCGTTATCGCTATTACCGCCGCTCTCGTAGTCGGAAACGATAAGGACCGCGTCGGGACCGGGCAGGGGGCTATCCCCGTCCTCGGGGACCTCGGTCTCGGCCTCGTTAGCGTCGTTATCGTCCTTACTTAGCTCCTCCTCTAACTCGTTATCTCCGATATTAAGCTCGGGCTCCCCTAAGTCGGACGCGACGTCGGCCTTAATAGCCTTTCCCTTACCTTTGCCCTTAAGCACTCCTTTATACTTAAGCTCTTAAGTAAGAGCGGCGCGCTCTTAGGTATAGGCCTTAGCGAGAGCCTTAGCCTAAGCCTTCTTCTTAGCCTTAGCTTCGGCCTTAAAGTCCTTTAAGATAACGAGAACCTTAAGTAGCGGGGGCTTAAGCGGTGCGAGGGCAGCACGGGCACGTATAGGGTCTAGGTTAAGCAAAAGACCCTTAAGGGCGATATCTTAGCCCTTATAGCCGCTAAAGCTAAGGTAGTCGGCTACTATAAATAGCGTATTCTTTATGCTTTTTAGGTTCCGAGCTATAGCGTAAACGGTTTAGTAGAGGACCGTAATAGTGCCGTTAACCTTATTAGCGAGCTTAGCGTTAGCCTTACGGGCCGCGCGCGCGTTATTAACGAAGCGGCTAAGGGTAAAGGCAAGCAGCTTAACGTTTTTATTAAAGGAGGTAGGACCGGGGGGAGCATTAAACGCGAGCGCCTATACCGTAGTAGAGCCGGCACGCTACCGAAGCTCTATCGCCGCGGAGGCGAGCTTTATATATATAAAGCGCTTAATAAGCCGGCCGGATTTATACGACTCCTTTTAAGCGGCGTAAAGCTTATAGGCCGCATCCTCGCTTATAGCGGTAAGCTATAAAGGGGATTAGCCGAGGTATACGGGCGGGTATAACGCGAGACTACTTACCCGAAAATAAGATTAGTTGCCCGAGGAGTATATAATATACGCTTTCGTAGAGATAGCTAAGAGAGGATTAGCTACGCGTACTATACGCGCCTATACGGCGGACACGACTCGGATATATATAGGCTTAGTTTTAATAGCCCCGGAAAACTGCGAGCATATCGTCGCTCGATAGACGACCTATATATATATAATAAGAAATTTCACGCTTAGTGCTATAGCGGGCCCGGGCCTCTTTATCCTTAGTATCTTTACTTAGTAGCTTAAGGAGTAGACCTATATTAAGGTTAGAAAAAGTAACTTTCTTCTTCGGTATAGTAGCGATAAAGATAATAAGTATAACGATAAAGGAACGGCGGGCACGCGAATAGGGCGGGGCGGTAAGTATATAATAAGCTTATAAGAAAGATAAACGTATCTTAAGAAGGAGGAGAAAAAGTGCGAGCGCACGCGCGCGGTAGGTAAGAAGCTTTATCTTTAAAGCTAAGCGCGGGATTAGTAACCGGGCGGCGCGAATAAATAACGGTCCCGATTAAGAATATACGCGCACGGCGGGGCGCCGAATTCCTATTAGCGGGGACTACTATAGGCCTACTCTTTAAAGGTCGCGCTACCCGCGGGAGGGGCGCGGGTCGAAATCCCGCTTACCCCTCCCGCCCCCGTATTAAGAAGGTAGATAAGGGGGATAAGAGAGGGTTTACTGCCTATACCTTAGGCCTAAAGCGCGATGCTTTAGACCGTAGGCCGCTTAGGTTAATAGCGGCCCCGGCCTTACTAGGCCGCGTTAAACTGCTTAGTAAGCGGGATATGCTCGTAGCGGAAAGCGCACTCCCTTTTTCCTTATATAAAGTTATAAGACCTCGTGCGAGGCGGACTAAGCATAAATAAGGGGAGGTTTTACTTTAAGCACTCCGGTTTTTCCCTCTTATTTATAAATATCGAATTTCTAGAAACCTAGATTAAGTCCTTAGCGTAAACTTAATAATAATAATAATAATATAGGTTTTCGTAATACTTTAATATCTATATAATAAGTGCGAATAAAAATCCGTTATAACTGTTTTCTTAGTCTTTAAGGTAAGGAATAGCTTATTCTTATAAAACGCTATTTTTCCCTCTTACTTAAGATTTTTATATCTTTTCTTATTTAGGTTCTTATAAGAATTCTTAAGTAATTTTAAAGTAATAAGATCTCCTTATATATTAAATAGTGCGTATAACGTCTTTAACTTTAAATTACTATTATTATTTAGAAATAATAAGGTCTCTTTATAAGGCTCTTTTTTATCGTTAAGGTCCGGTCGTCGGCTAATTATATTAACTTAGTTATTCTTAAAACCTTTTTTATAAATAATTTTATAGTTAAATTCCAAAAGGAATTCAGCCTATCTTATTTACCTAGCATTTAACTGCTATATTATAGCAAAATAACTAATATTCTTATAATCCGTATAAACCTTAAGTTTATATTTATTTCCTAAAATATAATGCCGAAATTCTTTAAAAGCATATATAATAGCTAAGAATTCTTTATCGTAAATAGGATAATAAATTTCTATACCTACTAGCTTCTTTTAGTAAAAAGCTATTAGTTTAAGAATATAGTTCTTATCGCGCTAACTTAGTTACGCACTTAATATAAAATTAAAAGTATCCGTTTTTAATTCTAACGGCTTCTTTATATTATAGGTATTTAATATAAGCTCTTTAATAAGTAATCCTTTAATTTTTCTAAAAGCTTCGTTTGCTTCTAAGTTTTACTTAAAAGGGTCCGTTTTAGCTTTCTTTAATACCGAAAGAATCGGTATAATTATCTTGGAAAAGTCTAATATAAACTTCCTATAATAATTTATATATCCTATAAAGCTTTAAATTTCCTTAATATTTATAGGAATTAGCTAATCTTTAATTATAGAAATCTTCTATAGGTCTATTCTTATATAAAAAGGAGTAATTATATGCTTTAAGAATTCTACTTCTTATATATAAAAGCTATATTTCTCCGGTAAGATATATATGCTAGCTTTTCTTAATGCTTTTAGCACTATATTAACTTCTTTATAGTGTTGCTTTAGCGTGTCTAAGTAAATAATAATATTATCTAAATAAGCCGTATAGAAACGGTCTAAATAAGGATTTAGTATGCTATTAATCCTCTTTTAAAAGGTTGCCGGTATATTAGTTAATCCTAAAAGTATAGCTAAAAATTCGTAAAGTCTGTATTACGTTTTAAAGGCTATTTTAAATTCGTCTCCTTCTTTAATGCGTATTTAGCTATAAGTAGATTTAAGGTTAACCTTAGTATACTACTGCGTATTAGCTAATCTATCTCTTATCTCGCTTATAAAAAGTAACGGAGTCCGGTCCTTTATTATATCGTTATTTATCTCTTTAAAATCGATAGAAAGTTAGGTTTTTTCTTTATCTTTACTATTCTTTAGAGTAAATAATATAAGAGCTTTATACTTTAATTTAGACTTTTTAATATAACCTTTTCGTAGGTTTTCGTTGATATATTCTTTTAATAACTTTAAATAATTCTTATCTAAGTTATATATCTTACGGAATCTAGGATTAAAGCCTTCTTTTAACTTAATTTCGTAATCTTAACTACCGCGTAGTAGTAGTCTATCTTTAGGAGGCGGCGTAAATATATCGAAATATCTCTTTAGCATATTTTTAGGTATTTTTAGATAACGATCCTTAAGGTATTCTAAATTAATAGTACCTTTTAAACGTCTCGTATACTATATTTGCTTTTCGGGGTATTTTAAATTAATAGTACCTTCCGAATACTACGAGCTACTCTTACGTATCTTATTTTTAATCTTCCTCTTATTCCGTTTCTTCTTAATCTTATCTTTTTACTTCAGGTATTACTACTTAATATCCTTTAAGGTATTCGATAGATTTTCTCTTAATAAATTATAAGTAGCGTTATAATTATCTCTTAGGCTTTTAGTCTTTTTACTAAGGTTCAGCGTTATTTTCGCTTATATTATACTAATTATAGTCGTATTATCTTTAGTCGTGCTAGTCGTCTTATCGTCTTTCGTTACGATATTTATTATTGCGATATTTATATCTATATAGGAAGCTTTATTATCCTTATCGTTACTATTTCTTATATAGTTATCGTTAGGTATTGCTATATTTAAATTATTCGAGGGTTTCGTTTTAGGTTCGTCCTTTATTAAACTATAAAGAAGGATATTTAAAGTATTGTCTTTAAACCTTAAAAGGCCTTTATCCTAATCTATTATAGGATTATATTTCCGTAAAAAGAGTAGTCTTAATATAATATTATAGCTAATAGCTAAGACGTCGAAAGAATCTTTAAAGTTATAAATCCTTATCGTATACTTAAGAGGATTAGTTTTTAGTATAATCTTGTTATTATTATACTTAAAGGGTAATTCTTTTACTAAAAGAAGTATATAAGGCTTATCTTTTCTTTTATAACGTAATTCTAAACAATTTACCGTTATAAAGAAAATATAGCTACTTATCGCACCGCAATCTACTAATCCGTTAAGGCGATGTCTTTTTAATTTTAATATAAGGGTTATTTTTATACTTTGAGAATTATTATTTAACGTAAGTAAGTTTTATTTTCTAAGAAATAGCCTTATTATTCTTAAGCTCGTTAATTTTTTGCCTCGTTTACTAACTTCTTAGTAGATCTTAATCTTTTTACGGAACTAGTCTATTTAAGTAACTAAGCTATTTATAAGCTTTAGAAACTAGATTTTTACTAGCTTTATAGTTCTTAACTACTTTACTAATAATATTAATACCTTTATTGCGATTAATTTCTCTTTATTGTTTTTAGTCGTTAATCTCTTCTTACTTAGCTTTTAGCTAATTTTTAAGCATATCTTTTAAGAATCTCTTTACTTATAGTAGCATTTTTAAATTATAATTCTTATTACAAAGATTATAATTAGTCTCGAAATACTTACTATATCTTCTAAACGTATCTTTAATAGCTAAATTAAGGAATTCCGTATCTTTCTTAAGCTTATCGGCTAGCTTATTATTCTTTTTCTTAAGATCGTCTTTATCTTTTATTAAATTAGTAATATATATAAAAAGAGATACGTAATCTCCCTCTAGCTTAATTATCTTATTCGTTAAAGCTAGGTTACTATCTTAAAGGTTTTTAATAGTCGTTTTATTATACTGCTTAAAAAGTAAAGGTTATTCGATTTTAATCCGGTTATTAGTATTTTCTTATTAAAGTTCCTCTTTATTTACTTCGATATCCTCCTTAAGGTTTTTTATAAGAACCTTAGTATCGGTAGGAAGTTCCTTAATTATTATAGCGGGTTTATTATAAGTCTTCCTTAGTTTAAGAAACTAGCCGCTTCCTTACTTATCTAAAAGGTATATAGGGCAATTATTATTATAGTATTTAGTCTAAGAAAGCTACTTATATGCCCTATCCTTAATAGTAATTACTATATTAAGATATTCTATAAAAGGAGTATAAGGCCTATCGCTATCTTCTCTTTTAAAAGAGGGCTCTTTATTTAATTTTTATAATTCGAGGTCTTTAGGATTATATCTCTTTAGTATATTTTTAAGTATTTTTAGATAACGATCCTCGGGGTGTTTAAAGTTAATAGTACCTTCTAAACGTCTTATATATTGCATTTGCTCTTCGGGGTGCTTTAAATTAATAGTACCTTCTAAACACTATAAGCTAATCTTATATATCTTATTCTTAATCTTTCTCTTATTCTATTTCTTCTTAATCTTATCTTTCTACTTAGGGTATTATTGCTTAATATTCTTTAAGGTATTTAATAGATTTTCTCTTAATAAATTATAAGTAGCGTTATAATTATCTCTTAGGCTTTTAGTCTTTTTACTAAGGTTTAGCATTGTTTTCGCTTGTATTATACTAATCGTAGTCGTATTGTCTTTAGTCGTATTAGTCGTCTTATCGTCTTTCGTTACGATATCTATTATTGCGAGATTTATATCTATATAGGAAGCTTTATTATTCTTATTATTGCTATTCCTTATATAGTTATCGTTAAGTATTGCCGTATTTAAATTATTCGAGGGTTTCGTTCTAGGTTTGTTCTTTATTAAACTATAAAGAGGGATATTTAAAGTATCGTCTTTAAACCTTAAAAGGCCTTTATCTTAATCTATTATAGGATTATAATTCTATAAAAAGGGTAGTCTTAATATAATATTATAGCTAATAGCTAAGACGTTAAAGGAATCTTTAAAGTTATAAATCCCAATCGTATACTTAAGAGGATTAGTCTTTAGTATAATCTTACTATTATTATACTTAAAGGGTAATTCTTTTGCTAAAAGAAGTATATAAAGCTCGTCTTTTCTTCTATAACGTAATTTTGGACGATTTACCGTTATAGGAGAAATATAGCTACTTATCGCACCGCAATCTACTAATACGTTAAGGCAATATCCTTTTAATTTTAATATAAGGGTTATTTTTATACTTCGAGAATTATTATTTAACGTAAGTAAGTTTTATTTACTAAGAAATAGCCTTATTATTCTTAGGCTTATTAGTTTTTTGCCTCGTTTACTAACGTCTCGGTAAATCCTAATTCCTTTTGCGGAACTAGTTTATCTAAGTAACTAAGCTATTTATAGGCTTTAAAAACTAGATTCCTACTAGCTTTATAGTTCCTAACTGCTTTACTAATAATATTAATACTTTTATTATAATTAATTTCTCTTTATCGTTTTTAGTCGTTAATCTCTTCTTACTTAGCTTTTAGCTGATTTTTAAGTATATCTTTTAAGAATCTCTTTACTTATAGTAGTATTTCTAAATTACAATTCTTATTATAAAGATTATAATTAGTCTCGAAATACTTACTATATCGTCTAAATGTATTTTTAATAGCTAAGTTAAGGAATTCTATACCTATATTAAATTAAGATCGTTGTTTTTCTTAATTAAATCAGTAATATACGTAGAAAGAGATACGTAATCTTCCTCTAGCTTAATTATCTTATTCGTTAAAGCTAAGTTACTATCTTAAAGGTTTTCGATAGTCGTTTTATTATACTACTTAAAAAGTAAAAGTTATTCGATTTTAATCCGGTTATCGGTGTTTTCTTATAAAAGTTCCTCTTTATCGCCTTCGATATCCTCCTTAAGGTTTTCTATAAAAACCTTAGTATTAGTAGTAAGTTTCTTAGTCGTTATAGCGGGTTTATTATAAGTCTTCCTTAGTTTAGGAAACTAGCCGCTTTATTACTTATTTAAAAGGTATATAAGGCAATTATTATCGTAGTATTTAGTCTAAAAAAGCCACTTATATACCCTATCCTTAATAGTAATTACTATATTAAGATATTCTATAAAAGAAGTATAAGGCCCGTTACTATCTTCTCTTTTAAAAGAGGGCTCTTTATTTAATTTTTATAATTCGAGGTTTTTTAGATTATAGCTTTCTTCTATATTTAAAGGCGTAATATTTATATTAAAATAAGGAGCGTTTTTATTATCTTCGTTAATAGTCTATAAGGAAGTTCTATGCTAATAATTATCCTTAGTCTTTAAAGCATTTCTCTATTAGTCGTTTAGGCTCTTAGCTTTTATCTTAACTTTAAGTTCTTTATCGTAAAGACCCTTTATAAGCAAACTAGTCTTAAACGGACTAAGGGTTAGCATAATAAGGTTTATATCGATATTAGTATCCTTAGTTAAAGGTAGTAGTAAAGTATATCGCGGATTATAAGCTAAGAGGGCATTATTCTTATAAATAGGTATATCCTTTCCCTTAAAAGAATTCCTATTATTAATATAATCTCTTACGATATAGCCTTCTTTTATATAGTTAAAGCATCGAATAGCTTTTTTAGCGGGCTTTAGCGGGCTCGCTTTAAGGGTATCTAGGTCTATTATATCGTAACTTAGGTCTCGCTTTTACTTCTTATTATTTTTCTTAATAACCCCGCTAGGAGTTAAACGGTATTTTCTCTATTACTAGCGTTCGTATTGCCTATCGTTTATCTAGACCGCTAGATTAATATAGTTTAATAGCGTCTTTAGCCTATTTAGGCGGTAAATTTCGTCTTTAACTTCTTTTTTTAGTCCTTTATAAAACGTAGCTATAAGGGCATTATCTTTTTATTTTAGCTTAGAGGTTATTTATTAAAATCGAGCTATATAAGCTAATAAAGGCATAACCTGCTTAAGGCTTCTTAATTTATGCTCTGCTAATCGTTGCTTATTTATAATTCCGAACGTTTTTTATAAAGCTTCTTTAAAGTTATCGAAATTCTTAAAAATATTCTTCGTCTTAGAATCCCTATCTTTAAAACTATTCTTTATATAGTCCTTAAGAATCGGTTCGAACTATATTGCGGCTAGGCCTTATAAGCAACTAAATATAAATATAACCTTTACTACTTCTTAATTTATTATAGTAGGATAAAACTAAAAATAAGCTTTAAAAGAGGTAATAAACTCTTATAGCTTAGCTAATTCTTTAGTATAAGGTTTAGGAGCTTTAATCTTTTAAATAGAACTACTATCTATAGAACTTATAAAGGGGTAAGAAAGTTCTAAATATCTTAAACTAGCTTGCGGCTAACTAGTTAGCTATAGTATCGTAAAAGTAGATATTTCTTCTTTTATTTATTATAATTAAATAGACTTAATTATAATAAATACCTTTTTTTTATTAAATAACTTAAAGAACTTCCTAAGTATTAAATACTAAGTAATCTTTATCGGAGCTATTTAATCGTAAAGACTCTTATAAGCTAGTTTTATATTATAAAACCCTTAGCGTTTCTTATATGCTAAGAAGCTTTATATAGTTTATTTAATTTAAATTTACTTACTAAAAGGGATAAAGAAGACTTAGTATAGACTACTAAACTAAATAAAGTAAGGGTATCTTATTATGCGGATTTCTTAGGTTAAAACTAGCTAAAGAAGAAGAAAGAAGAAAAGGAAAGGAGTTAAGGGAAAGAGGAGCGAAGACCTCCTTTTATACTTTTCTAAGGCTACTAAAAGGTTCCCCTATTATATGCTTTTATATGCTTTTATATACTTTTATATATTAAGCTATAACTTATACCCTATATAGCTTATAGGGTTACTAAACCACCCTTTAAGCTAATAAAAATAGCTTACGCTATCTTTATTATTAGTTATAAGTAATATACGCTTTATTACTTACGACTAGCTTATAAGACTAAATATTCTTATCTTAAAACCTTTTTTAAGATTCTATCCTCTTTTAAAGTAAGGCCTCTTACCTTAACTTTTATGCGAGGTATCGGTCGATTATATAAGAGGAAGGCCTTTTGCCTTAACTTTATATAAGATATCTATCGATATAAATCCTATTACTAGCCGAAGCTAACTTAAGCCGAATATAAGCGCGTTTAGCCTATACCGCTTATAGCCGATATTAGCCGTCTTTAACTATTAAGCTATATCGTCTGTCCTTAAAACTACCGGTATTTACTTTAATAGTTATAACTTATAACTAGCGGTATTTACTTTACTAGTTACTCCTTTATATCTAGCGGTATATTATTTACTAGATATTAGTATTTCTAGTACTTAGGATTACTAACGGAATAGGGTTTCCGTTATAATAATCTTAAAATAAGAAGTATTATATGCTAACTATACTATAAGTAATTTCAAAATAAATTATCTTATGAATTATTTATATAGCTTTTAAAGTATTGCTTAAGCGTTTAATTTAATCGTTTTAATATTCTGTTTATAATAAAGTAAAAAGTAGTAAATAATTTATGCTTTATACTTAAGGCTTGTATTAAGTCTTACTAAAAATTCGAAATACATTTTTAATCTTTATCCGAAATAATCGAACTTAAAAGTCCTTAATTAGCTATAATATATCTTATAAAAGTATAAGATAACTTTTTTACGTTTATAGCTTTATATATTAAAATAAAATAGCCGTATTTTATAATACGATTAACTATAACTAAAATAAAATTATATTTTATATTAATCGTAAGATTTATAGACTTTAGTAGTTTTATAATAAAGTCTAAGGGTATAAAGTCTTAAAGTTTTAAAAGAACTTTTATAAGAATTAAGTTACTATAAGGCTTATATTATATAGCCTTACTTTTATTATATACTTCGTATAACTTAATAACTCTTTAGACTTTCTTATAGAGGTTATAGGTATTATAATAGTTTTTAATTTTATTATACGTTTTTATAATACCTTAATATCCGTATAAAGGGTGCGAATACAAATCCGTTATAACTAATTTCTTAGTCTTTAAGGTAAGGAATAGCTTATTCTTATAAAACGCTATTTTTCTCTCTTACTTAAGATTCTTATATCTTTTCTTATTTAGGTTTTTATAAGAATTCCTAAGTAATTTTAAAGTAATAAGATCTCTTAATATATTAATAAATATATATAATATCTTTAACTTTAAATTACTATTATTAGTTAAAAATAATAAGGTCTCTTTATAAAGCGTTTTCTTTATTATTAAGGTCTAGTTATTATACTACGCTTTATAGTATAAGGATAAAGGGATAAGGCGCGGACTAATTACTATTATTTAAGGCCGGTACTAAAAACTAATTACCGCCGGTTAAAGCCGGTACTATAAACTAATTACCGCTAGTTAAGCTAGTATAACGGACTAATTACCGCACGTAAACGTATATAAGGGTTTAAAAATAGTAAAAAGCTTATTTATTCTTTAAAGCATAGCTAGCTACTTTATACTTAGTTCTTTAAGCTAATTTTAAGGATCTTTAACTATACTATCTTAATAAACTAAGTATAAGCTAAGTAAAAAACACTATAGACTATAGTTAAGGAAATCCCTTAAATATCCTTAAATATCCCTTATAAATATAGTAAAGTTTATTCTATATCGTTTAAAGTGCTTTTATAGTTAAAAATAGGTTAAACTATAATTAAAATATCTTATAAAAATTCTTAAATATCCTTTAAAGATACTAGCAGAATCCGCTTAATAGTTTCTATAGTATCTTTAATAGTTAAAAACGTTATAAACTATAGTTAAGTAGGCTTTTAAGCCTTTATAGTTATATCTTAAAAACTTTAATAAGGTCTAACTAGTAATAGTTATCGTATCTCCTTAAGCGAGCCTTTATAGTATATAATTTAAGCGTTCCTTATTACGGGGTTTTATAAGGCTCCTTAAAAGTAAAGTAAGGAGTCTAAGCATAGCTATTTAAATTCTATAATAACTCTTTTAAGTAAGAAAGAAAAGCTAACGTCCTTATTAGTTTAAAGTAAAAATAAAGTAAAATAGGCGCTAAGTAATAGCTTTATAATAACGTTTTTATACTATATTAATAATACGCTATTCTTATTTTCTTTATAGTTTTTTTAGCTTTTTTAGCTAATAGTAGCTAAGTAGCTTAAGAAAGTTAGTAAGCGGCTTTTATTATAAATCTTTACCTCCTATTTAGTTCTATATCTTTATTTTTATTAAAGCGATTAGCGCGTTTAGCTAAAACTTATAGTAAAGTTTTCCGACTTTCCTTTAAAGCGTATATTTAAGCACTTATTAAGTAATAAGGAGTCTTTACGCTAAGGAATATTTAAATTCCTTAGTAACATATATTATAAGAGACTAGCTTTATTTAGGCCTTATTTTATATTATTATCTTACTTACCCTTTATACTGTTTTTTACTCCTCCGCTAAGTTTCCTATATTACTTATTAGCTTTCTAAGCCGCTTATAGGTAAGATATTATATCTTACTTATTATTATTATTATAGTTATCCTTTACTTTTTATCGCTAGGCTTTTTAACTTATTATCCTTTTTATGTAGCGCTACTACTTATACCTTTTTACTAACAATCACGCGTTTAGCTACTAAGAAGGTATTAAAGTAAGGGTAAGCTATCCTATAAATATAAATAAGTATAGTTAGTATTAAGGTATTAAATATCTATATTCCCGCTTAAAAGCGGGTAATAAAGTGCTTAATAGCTTTAATACTTAACTTCTTACTTTTAAAGTTTTAAACGTGCTTAATAGTCTTAAAGAACATCTTTATAAAGGGGGCCTTAAGGGCAAGAATATAAAGCGCGTAGTTAATACGGCTAATAAAGCGGATATTAAAGCCTAAGAATTTTATTACTTAAGTAAAAGTTAAGTTATATTTAGACTCTTTATAAGCTTATAAGTAAAACTTAGTATAATTTATAGCTAAGCGGAAACTTCCGGTTATTATAATCTTATCGCTAAAGTATAGGCCTATAAAGCTAGGCTTATTAAAGATCGTATTAGTTACTACTTATAGCTCTTATAAAATTAAGCAGCGGAATATATTATAAGGCTAGTAATTATTATCTCCTTTAGTTAAGGAGGCATAGCGGATAGACTATAGTAAGGCGCTTATATGCCTTTATATAGCTAGGCTAAGCATAGCGGTAAGTAAAAAGAGCGTTCGCTAAGTAAGACTAAATTAGTCCTTAAGGCTTATAGCGGCTATAAGCTAAAAGGGGGATTTTATAGCGTAGGCTAAACTACGTATAAAGCAAGATAAGGTTTAAAATATAGAAGCTTAAGACGCCGCTATAAACCTAGCTATAAACTAATTAAGCTAAGCCTTAAATATATAGTTAAAGATAGCGCGGATATTATTTTAATCGTTTAGCTTAAGTAGGTTTCTACTAGCTATAATAGCTACTATAAATCTTAAGTTTATAGCGAGGAAAGCTAACTTAAGGGCTTTAAGTATTAGCTAGTTATTCCGCTAATAATAATTTTAAGCTATATATTAAAAAATATAGAAATAGCGGGGGCCTTTAAATAGTAAAAGCTAAGCGGGAGGTATAGCTAAGTTGCCGCGAAACTAGCCGTTTAAACCACGCTATAATATTAGGCTAAAAAGCGAGTTATTTAAGTTAAGTATTTAAAGAGGGTAGTATAGGCTATCCTTTATAGTACTATAATTTAAGTTGAATTTATTAGCTTAAGCGCGGTTATAGAAGGCGGCGTAAGTTTATATAAAAGCTTAATTCTAAAGGTTTTAACTTTTATTAAGGGACTTAAAGCTATAAAGAATAACCGCCTTATTTTTATAGAGCTTAAGCGCCCGCTTATATCTTTTATATTAAAGATATAAGGGCTTATAAAAGAGCAGGTTAAAAAAGTAGTTATAAAATAGCTAGTCTTAGCTATAAGAGATATTAAACGATAAAAGGACTTAAAATAGAAATATAAAAATTATAGGCTTAAAGTAAAGAAATATTATATATAGAAGTAAGTAAGGTACGGCGGGTTATAGCTAGCAGTAAAAGGAAATATAGTTATAAAAAGAAAAAAGGAAAGAAGAGAGGGCGGGCGGCGGAGAGAATTTAAATAAGTATAATAAAAGGCTAAAAAGGCCTTTTTGCTTAAAGTAAATAGTAGTATATTATTATTAAAATAACTAATTACCTTAAGCATAGTAAATTATTGTTTCTTATAGCTTATAGTAGCCTTTAAGTTTTATACCTCGGCCTAACTGCTTAAATTTCTTAATTAAAGAGTTTTATATTAAGTTATAAAGGCTGCGCTTTATACTCTCGTTTAAACTACTTAAGTAGCTAACTCTTTTTATGCTTTTTTAAAGGCTTTTACGGTCTTTAGTAAGAAGACCGCTTTTTCGTTTATTTATAAGTTATAGCTACTTAGCTAGCTTTTTTAAGCTATAAAGAACTTCTTTCTTAGCTTTCCGCCGCCTTTTTTTATTATATAGCTTTATAAGATTCGTTTTACTTTTTACTTATTTAAGTAAGGTATCCCTTTATTTTAAACTAAGCTTAAGTATATAGCTAGCTCGTTTACTAAGTATAATTATACTATTAAAATAATTAAATAGATATTAAAAGACCTTTTTATATTTAACTAATATATAAGCTATCTTACTTTAGCAGTAACTTTAAACAGCTTAGTACGTCTTTTTTAAAGCTTTACCGGTTTACTATTTATAATATAATAACCCTTATTAAGCTATAGCTAGACTTAATTACTAGGCTTAAATTTTAATAAGCGGTATTTCCTATTATATCTATCTTTTATAGCGCTTAAGTATAAGTAATAGCTAACTTAGCTTCTTTTTATAAGACCTTTCGGTTTTATAAGTATAAGTAATTTATTACGGAACGTAAGATATAAGCGTCCTAGCTACTTATATATTAGTATATAAGATATAAGTATATAGACAATAATTAACGTCCTAACTTTTAACTAAGACTAGGGCGAGATCTTTTAGCAGTATAGTATTCTTAAACTATTTCTTTATAGTAAATAATAGCAATTCCTTTAGCGTAAGTTTATCCCCGCGCGAGAAAGCAAACCTATAAGTCCGTATAGAAATAAGGCTCCCCTAAGCGCGCGTAATAATATAAGCGTGCGTAGCTTCTAGCTACTAGCTTAATAAACTAAGGAAGTCTTATATTATAGATAACAAGGACGTTATTATCTTTTCTTTTAAGGTAGTAATTATTATAAAACGTAAGATATAAGTATCCCGGCTACTTATATATTAGTATATAAGATATAAGTATATAAACGATAATTAGCATCTTAACCCTTAATTAAGGCCGGGGCGAGACTTTTTAGCAGTATAGTATTATCGTACTGTTTTTTTATAGTATAATTATTAAGGAACCGGAGGCCGTTATCTATTCTTATCCTTATAATAAGCTTATTAAGGGCTATATAAATTATTAAGGAGAAGAAATTATTAAGGCTAAACTAAAAAGCGATTAGCATATTAGTTTAGCGTAAGTTTAAGAAATTAGCGGTAAAGAATTATAATACGATTTTTATAGTTTAGTTTTGCTTTTTTAATAAGCCGTTAGTTTAAAGGTACTAAGCAGTAAATATAAAAAGCTTCGATTTAAAAGCTTATTATAAAGTCTACTAAAATACTAAAGTAAACTTTACGTCTTAATTAAAAATTATCCTTTTTAAAATCCTTTAGTTAGCGCGGAGTAGCTTAGTATATAACGCTTATACTTAGTCTTCCGCTATAAACTAATTACTTCTTAAGATAAGGAGATATACCTTTAAGAATTTATCGGTTATAGTTAATAAAGTATTAAAGAAGTTCTTTATAAGATCTTTTTATAAGAATTATTTAGCTTAAACTATAAAGAGCTTAGTAACAAAGTCTATTATTATTATATAGTATAAAACTAGCGGGCTTTAAATTAAAATAAGCTACCTTAACGTCTTACCTTAATTAGTTTAGTTATAATAATAAGCATTCTAGCTATCTATAACTATATTTATATATTTACTAAGCTATAAGATTAAGAAGCTTTAAAATAGATCTTACTATATATAAGTACGGTTAGTATAAGAATATTTAGTATAAGCGTCTTAAATAATCTCCTTAGTGTAAGTCTTAAGGATATATAGTCTTTAGCGTCTATTATTCTCTATAAAGTATAGCAACCCTTATAACTAAAAGAATAGGAGTCTAAGGATACTATCTTAATTATTAAGCTATGTTATAATCTTTACTTACTATATATCCTCCGTATGTCTATCGATTATTTTTTAGCGGAGCGGTAATTTAATTAATGCTTTTATATAAAGGAATATATAGTTTATTATCTCGTTTTCTTAAATACGTTTTAATTCCCCTTTTTAGTTTAAGAATACCGGCTTATTATCTTAATATAGTAAACGTAAAAAAGCATTTAGTATAACGTTTTTAACGCTTAAGATATAGTATACCTTAAGCGGGAATTAGCTTAAGTATTAAAATATAAAGACTAGCTTATTATTAGATTTTATACTAATAAAGAATAAGGATTTTTAATATACGATTTTATAAGTGCTTAAATAATTAGTAAAGATAACTACTTAAAGTATTCTTATAGATAGTACTATAATATGTAATTTATAGACGACTTATACTAAACCGGCTATTTTAAGTTTTATAGGCTAGTATTAAAGCTCTCTGCCTTAAAAGGCGCGGCTTAAGTAAATAATAAGCTAAACCTTAGTTTAAGCTAGTAATATATTTTTATCTTATTTTATACCTTCTTTTAAGTAAAACGCTATAGCTACTACTCTGTATTCTTAGGATATATCGATTTAAAGAAATAGTTATTAAGCGGGATCGAAGTAGTAAATCGTTTAAGGCTTAATAAGTTTCTTAGTTAGATTTATAAAGGCCTTTTCTTCTTTTAAAGTAAGTTAAAAAGCGGCTTTCGCGGTATATTAAGCCTATTTTTAAGCCCTTAAAAGGACTCTTTTTTCTTATCTTACTTAAAGCAGCTTTATTTTTTATTTTTATTAGATATTAACTTCTTTAGCAAAATATAAGACCGTATAGCATAGTTACTTAATAAAGCCGATCTATCTTTTAAGCTATTAAAGGTTCTTTAAGAACGTAATATTCTTTAAAGCTCGCATGCGTTTATTTATATTTATTAAGCTAATAGCGTCTACCTTTAATCTAAGGAGCTATATAAACGGGTATACTAAAAAAGACTTTAGTTTCGATAAGGTAATATTATAGTCGTAAAAAGCGCGGTATATAGCCTTTAAATATTAAAAGTATTCTTTAGCTATATTAAAGTAAATAATAATATTATTAATATAAGCCGCTAAATATTCTTAGTATTTATAAAGGACGTTATTAATAAACCTTTAAACGTATACTAAGGAGTTTTTAAAGCTTATAAGTATTATTAATAATCTTTTTAGCTTATAATAGCTTATAACTATAAACCTTTCTTAGTAGTTTTAGTAAACTAAGAACTAATAAAAAAACGATTATATGTTTACTATATTAAAAAACTTCTTTCCTTAAAAGCGTTTAATTATATTACTTTAAAAGGGCGTTAAAGAAGTATTTAAGGTAATAATAGCGTTAATCCCTTATAAGTCTACGATTACTTATTCTTTTTCCTTTCCGTTTACTATCTTTTATATTATAAATACCGGCCTTATAAATAAAGTTAGCTTATAAACTCGTTTTAATCGGCCTTATATAGTTAGCTAGCCGAATATCGTATTTACTACTTTTTTATCCTTACTACTTAATAAGTATAATCTTAATACGACTTATTAGTATTACTATCCTTTTATTAAAGAAATATATATATACTTAGATTTATTTATATATACTACTCCCTTATCCTTTTAAAGGTAAGGAAACTACTACGCCTTACGGCGTAAGGATAAGGGGATAGGGCGCGGACTAATTACCGCTAGTCGGGGCCGGTACTACGGACTAATTACCGCCGGTTAAGGCCGGTACTACGGACTAATTACCGCTAGTCGGGCCGGTATAACAGACTAATTACCGTACGTAAACGTATATAGAGGTTTAGAAATAGTAAAAAGCTTATCTATTTCTTAAAAGCATAGCTAGCTACTTTATACTTAGTTCTTTAAGCTAATTTTAAGGATCTCTAACTATACTATCTATAGTACATAAAGTAAACTATAGATATCCTTATAAAATCGCTTAATAAACTAAGTATAAGCTAGGTTAGAAATATTATAGACTATAGTTAGGGAAATCCCTTAAATATCCTTAGATATCCTTTAAAAATCGCGGTAAGGTTTATCTTATATCTTTTAAGGTGCTTTTATAATTAGAAACGGGTTAAACTATAGTTAAGATATCCCGCGGAAATCCTTAGAAATCCCCTAAAGATACCGGCGGAATCCGCTTAATAGTTTCTATAGTATCTCTTATAGTTAGATATATTATAAACTATAGTTAGGTAGGCTCTTAATTATTTATAGTTATATCCCGGAAACCTTAGCGGGGTCCGACCGGTAATATTCGTTATATCTCTTTAGGCGAGCCTTTATAGTGCGTGCTTTAAGCGTTCCCGTCGCGGGGTTTTATAGGGCTTCTTTAAGAGTAAAGTAAAGAGTCTAGGCATAGCCGTCTAGATTCCGTAATAACTCCCTTAAGTAAGAAAAAAAAGCCGACGTCCTTATTAGTTTAAAGTAAAGATAAAGTAAAGGGGGTGCTAGGTAATAGCTTCGTAGTAGCGATTTTGCGCTATATTAGTAGTACGCCGTCCTTATCCTTTTAATAGTTTTATCGGCCTATCTAGCTAATAGTAGCCGGGCAGCTTAAGATAGTTAGTAAGCGGCTTTATCGTAGATTCTTACTTTATATTTAGTTATGCGGCTTTATCCTTATTAAGGTAATTTAGCGCGTTTAGCTAGAACTTATAATAACGTTTTTCTAACTCTCCTTTAAGGCGTATATTCGGGCCCTTATTAAGCGGTAAGGAGTCTCTACGCCGGGGTATACTTAAGTTCCTTAGCGGGATATATTACGAGAGACTAGCTTTATTTAGGCCTTATCTTATATTATTATCCTACTTACCCTTCTTACGCCGTTTTTTAATCCTCCGCTAAGTCTCCCGTTTTACTTACTAGCTTTATAGGCCGCCTATAAGCAAGATATTATATCTTACTTACTACCGCTATTATAGTTATCCCTTACTCTTTATCGCTAGGCTTTCCGACTTATTATCCTTCTTACGCGGCGCTACTACCTACGCCTTTCCGCCGACTAACGCGCGTTTAGCTACTAAGAAGGTATTAAGGTAAAGGTACGCCGTCCCGCTAATATTAATAGGTATAGTAAGCACTAAGGTATTAAACGTCTATATTCCCGCTTAAAAGCGGGTAACGAGGTCCTTAATAGCCTTAGTGCCCGACTCCTTACTCTTAAGGTTCTAAACGTACTTAATAGTCTTAAAGAACCTTTATATAAAGGGGGCCTTAAGGGTAAGAATATAAAGCGCGTAGTCGGTGCGGCTAATAAGGCGGATATCGAAGCTTAAGAACTTTATTACTTAAGTTAAAGTTAAGTTGCGTTTAAACTCTTCGCGGGCCTATAAGTAAAACTTAGCGTAGTTTATAGCTAGGCGGAAACTCTTAATTATTATAATCTCGTCGCTAAAGTATAGGCCTATAAAGCTAAGTCTATTAAGGATCGTATTAATTACTACTAGCGGCTCTTATAAAATTAAGCGGCGGAATATATCGCGAGGCTAGTTATCGCTATCTCCTCCGGTTAAAGAGGGATAGCGGATAAACTATAGTAAGGCGCTTATACGCCTTTATATAGCCGGGCTAAGCATAGCGGCGGGCGGGAAGAGCGTTCGCTAAGCGGGACTAAACGGGTCCTTAAGGCTTATAGCGGCTATAAGCTAAGAAGGGGATTTTATAGCACGGGCTAAACCGCGTGTAAAGCGAGATAGGGTTTTAGCCGTAGTCGCTTAAAACGCCGCTATAAACCCGGCTATAAACTAGTTAAGCTAGGCTTTAGATATATAGTTAAAGACG
>JAPEBW010001276.1:0-27259 GCA_027405785.1 Ophiocordyceps robertsii | reverse complement strand
ATCCCTTAAAAATCGCGGTAAGGTTTATCCTATATCTTTTAAAGTGCTTTTATAGTTAAAAACGGGTTAAACTATAGTTAAGATATCCCGTGGAAATCCTTAGATATCCCTTAAAGATACTAGCGGAATCCGCTTAATAGTTTCTATAATATTTTTTAAAGTTAAAGATATCGTAAACTATAGTTAGATATCGTAAACTATAGTTAGATATCGTAAACTATAGTTACGTAGGCTCTTAACTCTTTATAGTTATATCTTAAAGACCTTAGCAGGGTCTGACTAGTAATATTCGTTATATCTCCTTAAGTAAGCTTTTGTAGTACGTGCTCCGGGCGTTTTTATTATAAGGTTTTATAGGGCTCCTTAAGAGTAAAGTAAGGAGTTTAAGCGTGGCCGTTTAGATTTTATAATATATACCGCTTTTCATAACCGCGCTTAAGCTAACGGATTTAACTTAAATTATAGCACTATAAAGGATAGCTTATACTACTCTCTTTAAATACTTTGCTTAAATAACCTACCTCTTAGCCTTATATTATAGCGTAGTTTAAATAGCCGGTTTTGTAGTAACCTTGCTATACCTTATACTTAGCTCTTACTATTTAAAAGCCCTTATTACCTATATATCTTTTAAGGCGTAGATAAAAATCTTTACTAATAAAATAACTAAATAGTACTTAATGCCTTTAAGTAAGCTAACCTTATTATAGTCTTAAGATTTATAGTAGCTATTATAGCTAGTAAAAACCCGCTTTAGCGAAACGACTAAAATAACGTCTATGCTATCTTTAACTATATATTTAAAGCCTAGCTTAACTAGTTTATAGCTAAGTTTATAGCGGCGTCTTAAGCTATTATAGCTAAGACCTTATCTCGCTATATATATAGTCTACCTTATACTATAAAATCCCTTTCTTAGCTTATAGCCGCTATACGCTTTAAGGACCTATTTAGTCCCGCTTAGCGAACGCTTTTTCCCTTTAATACTATACTTAGCCTAGCTATATAAAGGCATATAAGCGCCTTATTATAGTCTATTTACCGTCCTTCTTTAACTAAAAGAGATAGCGATAATTAGCTTTATAATATATTCCGCCGCTAGATCTTATAAGAGCTATTAATAATAATTAATACGATCTTTAATAAGCCTGGCTTTATAGGCCTATACTTTAGTAATAAGATTATAATAATTAGAAGTTTTTACTTAGCTATAAACTATATTAAGTTTTACTTATAGGCCTGCGAAAAGTCTAAACGCGACTTAACTTTAACTTAAGCGATAAAATTCCCAGCCTTTAATATACGTCTTATCAGCCGTACTAACTACGCGCTTTAAATTCTTACTTTTAAGGCCCCCTCTATAAAGAGGGTTTTTAAGACTATTAAATTTATTTAAAACCTTAAAAGCGAGGAGTTAAGTATTAAAGTTATTAAAGACTTTATTCCTTACTTTTAAGCGGGAATATAAATATTTAATACCTTAATACTAACTATACTTATTAATATTAAAAGGATAGCTTACCTTTACCTTAATACCTTCTTAATAGCTTAACGCGCGTTAATTAGCGGAAAGGTATAAGTAATAGCGCCGTATAAAAAGGATAATAAGTTAAAAAGCCTAGCAATAAAAAACAAAGGATAGCTATAATAGCGGTAATAAGTAAGATATAATATCTTACTTATAAGCGGCTTATAAAGCTAGTACGTAGTATAGGAAATTCGGCGGAGGATTAAGAAAAGTATAAAAAGTAAGGAGGATAATAATATAAAATAAGGCTTAAATAAAGCTAGTTCTTTATAATATATCCTGCTAAGGAGATTAAATATTCCTTAACGCGGAGACTCCTTACTTCTTAATAAGTGCTTAAATATATACCTTAAAAGAAAGTTAAAAACCTTGTTTTAAGTTTTAGCTAAACGCGTTAGTCGCTTTAATAAAAATAAAGATATAGAACTAAATAAATAATAAAGATCTAAAATAAAGCCGCTTACTTACTATCTTAAGCTACTTAATTACTATTAGCTAAATAGGCCGAATAAACTATTAAAAGAATAAGGATAGCGTACTATTAATATAGTATAAAGACGCTACTATAAAGCTATTACTTAGCGCCCCCTTTACATTATTTTTACTTTAAACTAACAAGGATATTAGCTTTTCTTTTTTACTTAAAGGAGTTATTATAAAATCTAAATAGCTAAGCTTAAACTCCTTACTTTACTTTTAAGGAGCCTTATAAAACACCGCGATAAGAACGCTTAAAGCACGTACTAAAAAAAGCTTACTTAAGGAGATACGATAGATATTATTAATCGGACCCCGCTAAGGTTTTTAAGATATAACTATAAAAGCTTAAGAGTTTATTTAATTATAGTTTACTATTTTTTTAACTATAAAATACTAGAAAAACTACTAAGCGGATCCCGCTAATATTTTAAAGGGATATTTAAGGATTTTTACGGGATATCTAAACTATAGTTCGACCTATTTCTAACTATAAAAGCACTTTAAAAGATATAAGATAAACTTTACCGCAATTTTTAAAGGATATTTAAGGATATTTAAGGGATTTCCTTAACTATAGTTTTTAGTATTTTTAACCGGGCTTATACTAAGTTTATTAAGTAATTATATAAGAATATTTATAGTTTATTTATATATTAAAAATAAATAAAAGAATAGTATAGTTAAAGATGTTTAAAATTAGCTTAAAGAACTAAGTATTAAGTAGCTAGCTATGCTTTAAAGAAAATATAAGCTTTTTACTTTTTTTAAACCCTTATATACGTTTATATATAGTAATTAGTACGTTATACTAGCTTAACCGGCGGTAATTAGTCCGTAGTACTAGCTCTAATTAGCGGTAATTAGTTTATAGTACTAGCCCTAACTAGTAGTAATTAGTCCGCGCCTTATCCCTTTATCCTTACGCTATAAGGCGTAGTAAAGACTATATATATAATCTGTGCTAAGTCGCTATACTACTTTATAATCCTTAAGGAATTAATCCCTAGGCTTATAAATATAATATTAACTTTATAATAGCTATTAGCTTACTATATCTAACTATACTAAATAGACGGTTTTTTTTAAATTACTTAAGTTACTTATAGCTTAGAAATTGTCTATATAAGGAGGCCTTAGTCCCTCCTTTACCTTAAATAGATTATTAACCTTATATATACATATCTTACCTATTCTTTTCCCTTTTCGCATACTTTTTAAATATCTATAATCCCCTTACTTATAGCTATTAGCTTGCTCTCTTTTATATCTATTTACTCCTTAATTAAAAACGATAAAAAAGAAAGTCTAGCGATAAAAAGTAAAGGATAGCTATAATAGCGGTAATAAGTAAGATATAATATCTCGCTAATAAGCGGCTTATAAAGCTAGTAAGTAGTAGAAAGAACTTAGCAGTAGATTAAGAATAGCGTAATAAATAAGTAAGATAATAATATAAGATATAGCTTAAATAAGCTAGTCTTTTATAATATATCTTATTATAAAAAAACAAAGATCCCCCGGCGTAAAAGCTCCTTACTATTTAATAAACGCTTTAAAATACGCTTAATAAAGGTTAGAAACCTTATTATTAATTTTAGCTAAATATATTAGTCGCTTTAATAAAATAAAAACGTATAATTAAATAAGTAATAAGGATTTATAATAAAGCCGTTTACTTATTATCTTAAGCTACTTAACCGCTATTATCCGGATAGGCCGAAAAACTATTAAAAAAATAAAGATAGTATACTATTAATATAGCGTAAAACCGCTATTATAAAGCTATTACTTAGCGCCCTTTTTAGTTTATTTTTACTTTATACTAATAAAGATATTAGCTTTTTCTTTTACTTAAAGAAGTTATTATAAAATTTAAGCGGCTATGCTTAAACTCCTTACTTTACTCTTAAAAAGCCTTATAAAACCCCGCGGCGGAAACGCTTAAAGTACGCGTTATAAGGGCTTACTTAAAAAGACATAAAAAATATTACTATATAAACCTTACTAAGGTTTTTAAGATATAGCTATAAATACTTAAGAGCTTATTTAACTATAGTTTATAACGTTTTTAACTATATAAAACCCTATAAAAACTATTAAATAGATTCCGCCGGTATTTTTAAGAGTATTTAAAGATTTTTATAAGATATCTTAATTTTAGTTTAGCCCGTTTTTAACTAAAAAAGCACCTAAGAAGATATAAAATAAACTTTACCGCAATTTTCATACAATATTTAAGAATGTGTAAGGGATTTTCTTAAATATAGTTTATAAGGTTTTTAATTAAGCTTATACTTAGTTTATTAAGAATATTTATAAGAATATTTATAGTTTATCTATATACTAATAATAAATAATTAGATAGTATAGTCGGAGATTCTTAAAGTTAGCTTAAAGAACTAAGTATATAGTAGCTAGCTATATCTTAAAGAAAAGATAAGCTTTTTACTATTTATAAACCCTTATATACGTTTATATATAGTAATTAGTTTATTATACTAGCTTAACTAATAGTAATTAGTTTATAGTACTAGCTTTAACTAGCGGTAATAAGTCCACGCCTGATCCCCTTATCCTTATACTATAAGACGTAGTATAAAGGTAAGGAATAAAGGACTTTACTAGCTATATATATTGCTAAAAAGGATTTTATATAAATTCTATAAGTATATTTAAAGCTTTAAAAATATCCGGTCTTATAAAAATTGCTAACATATTAATAGACCTTGTAAGAGTTTTATAGTAATAGATTCCTTTATAAAACGTAATATCTATATTTTTCTTTAAGGTTTTAAAAAGAGGAAAAAAGAATTCTTTTAAAATAATAAAGTTAAGGTTATATATATTATGGATTTTATCAATATAAGTAAACTAGCTAATATATAGCTTTTAAAGCTATTAGTCTTAAATAACACGTATTTTTAAAAGAAAGTAAAGGTGCTATTATTAATAAGGGACTACGTCTTTTTAAGACGAGATATAAAGTCTTTAAGTTCCTTTTTATTTTCTATTTAAAATATAATAATAATATCGTGAATATAAAAAAAAGTTAATAAAGAATTTGCTCTAATAATATCAGGTTTCTTAAGGCACTATTAAAGCTATAAAGAAATAAGGGTTAAAGAAAGCTCCTTTTACTATAAAAGAGAAAACTATTATAGTCTGTAAAAGGCCTTTGCTAGCCGTAATACATATTTAGGTATTTTAGATTTATCTAGGAAATAAATATAGATCTTTTTATTAAAGTTTATATTAATAAATACGTAAATAGCGTAAAATGATCGGGTTTTTAAGGTTATATTTTCCTACTATAGCTATAAGAATATAAAAATTCCTTTTTATTTAAATAGCTACGTAAGTCTCTTTATTATTATAAGGCTATAGGTTTTTATAGATATGAAAGCAGGCCTTAAGTGTTCTTAGATATGTAAGCTTATTAAATTTATAAGTAAAACTTTAAGCTAAAAGTAAGGGTTAAATAGTTACTGATTTTTAATGCGAATAGTTAAAAAAAGGTTTTACGTTTTAATATAGATTTTTACTATATTTTTCTAGTTAGTTTAAACTCTTTACCGAATCCGTATATTACTACGTTTTACTAAAAACAAGGAAAGAGTAGTTAATAGTTGCTATATATCTTCTTCCTTTAAAAAAGAGATAAAAGAAGAGTTAAATATAGCTTAAAGAAGCTATAAGAAATGCAGAAGTAAAAAGGTAATAAAAGCAGTATAATTCCTTATAAATCTGCAATCTTTAAAAAGCATAAAAAAAGCTCCTAAGAATCTTATATATTCTTTATATTTAGTATTCTTTCCGCGGTTAGAATATTCGTTATTTTGCCTTTAAAATAAATACTTTAAAGCGAGTGGCTTAAAAGCTTAATTTAAAAGATATTAAATAATATATTTCTATCGAGAAAATTACTATTAAAGGGCGCCTCTTAAGGGATCTTTAATACTGTATTTAAACTATTTATAGTATTAAGTTCTAGCGAGGAATTTAAGGTTAAAACCTATATAGTAATTAAAGAATTTAACTTTATCGTTTTCCTTATATCTTACTATTAAATTTCGGAACTTTAAAAATAGTAATAAGTAGTATTATTATAATTTATAATATTTCGTTAGAATAGGCATTATATAATTAATATAAGGTCTTTTATAGGTACCGTTTTTATAAAGAACAACTACTTATAAAAGGTTATATTTTATACCCTTTAAACCTTTTATTAAAAAAGGATAAAATTTAATAAATATTCGTAAAGTCATAGCTAACTAAGAGGGTAACTTCTATTTTTTCCTTAAGCTTAAAGCCTTTTCTTACGGTTTTATTAAGAGCTTTTATTATCTAAGGGTAAGCTTTATAGCCGTATATATAAATAGTAGAAAACTTAGGGGAAAGAGGGGGAATTCTCTTACTATTCTCTATAAGCTAGGTTTATAGGTTTTTAGTAACTTAATTTTAAGGTCCTTAAGGAGTCCTTAACAACGTCTTGTTATAAAGGAAAGTAGCTATTTTTTAGATTTCTAGCTAAAACGTAATAAGTAAATTTAAGAAAATTAATATTATATAAGACTTTAAGAAAATGACCCTTTTTATACGCTTTATAAAGCCGTTTTAAGTTAGTATATAAAGGGTTAATAGCTTATTAATAATTCTTTGTTATATAATAAATTTCTAGTATTCTCTTTTTAAGGCTTCATTATTATCCCTATAGATTTTGCAAATAGTAAGGTTAAATTGCCTTAGTATAAAGCTTTAAAAGCTAATAAGGTAGTTAAGAAGCTCTTTTAATATTAAATTCGGAAAAGTATTAAGAAAATTAAGTTAGTAGAATTGTTCTTAATAAGGAAAGCGACTTTCTTTTTATTATAAGAATCCGGTAAAGAAAAGAAGTCGTAAAAATTCCAATAAAAGGGCCTTGTAGTCTTAATAGCTAGTTATACTTAAGATATAATTCTCTTTACTTTCTTACGCTTACAAGGCTCGTAGTTAAGGGTAGTAAAATACGTAAGAATAAATATACTTTTACTAAAAAAGGTTTTTTATAACGCTTACTCGTTAAAGTGCCTTAATCTTTTATATTAAAAGTGAAAAGAAGAGAAAGACGTAATTATAGTAAGTTTTTTCTTTTCTTTTAAAAAAGAAAAAGATAAAAAAAACCGAAGAAAAAGTTAAAGTAAAAGAAAAGCTACCTAAATTTCGTTATATTTAATAACATATTAATTATATTAAAGCTGCGTTTTATAAACTTTCTTAATAATAGTAAAACTACTATTTGTCTATAATTTTCAGTGGATTTCTTGCTTATTATAATTTTTATAAAGAAGTAATGCTAATATAAAAAGTTGGCATAAAGGCAATATTATAAAACTAAATAATCTTGTAGATATTTATATAAAGATAGTGTAATACCTTAGGATTTTAGACTTTTTAAAGCCTATTAAGGCTAAGGCTTACCTTAGTATTTAATTTAAAAAGCGGTCTTTAGCGTTAGAAATATACCTATTAAATCCGTAATTAATAATAAATGAGTTTTTTAACAGGTACGTCGATATAAGTACTTATATTATAGTAAGAGGGGCCGTTTTAGCTACGGCTATAGCTTTTAATAATATATTTATTCAATTCGGGCTTTCCGTAGATTTTAAATCCGATTAAAGATTTATATTTACAGATTTATATTTTTCGGCCTTATAAAAGGCGTTTTAAACCGAGGCTTTATTTCAAGGAATAATAAGGAATTCTTAAATAGGTTTTTAGATTTCCTTGTTTAGTTTCTAGCCGTTTTATAACATTTTTTCGTTTTAGTAAAAACAGTTTATATAATAATACTGTTTCTTATAAAAGCAAAAAGAAAAAGAAAGAGATAAAGAAGAAGTGTTTTAAAAAGTAGTAAAGAATGTAGATTTTAATAATTTCTTTGTAGATTTTATAGCTTATTATCTTTCGAAAATCCCTAAAGTTTTAATACCGTTTAAAAGGTCTCCTACTACCCGGTCTTATCCCGTCTCGCTTTGTTATCTATTTAGTTAATTAAGTAATTAATAAAGGAGCTATTAAGGCTAAAAATAGCTTTTAAAAAGCTTTATATAAGGCCTAGGCCTTATGTCTATAAAAGCTACGTTCTTTTTGCATTTTTAAAGGCCTTTTGCTAGTTTATAATTTAAGTAGCTAAGTTAGTTTTATTTAGTAAAGATAAAATCGTAAAATAAATTAGTAAGAAGTTCTTTTATCTTATTCTATAAGGAGGGCTATACCCTTCTTTATAATAAGGAAAGGATAGTAAAAACATTGTAAATATTAAGTACTATAAAATAGTAATTTTTAATGTTTTTTATAATATATTTTAATAAAGTTAAAAGAGCTTTTTATTAGTCTTTATAGCATTATAATTTAGTTTTATACCTTTAGTAAAGGAACTTATAGGTTTTAAAATTATTAATAAAAGGGTTAGTAATTCCTTTTACTTAAATATTACTTTAAATCCTTAAGAAGGTATAATATAAGCTTTTTTAAAGCAACTTAAGGATTAATTCAATCCTAAATTCTATATAAAATAGCGTATTCTTTTATTATAAAAATCTAACCCTCTTAATTAAAAGGTATCATAGAATTTAAACGGCCACGCCCGGACTCCTTACTTTACTCTTAAGGACCCTTATAAAACCCCGCGATAAGAACGCTTAAAGCACGTATTATAAAGGCTCGCTTAAGGAGATATAACGAATATTACCGGTTAGACCCCGCTAAGGTCTCTAAGATATAACTATAAAAGGTTTAGAGCTTACTTAACTATAGTTTATTACGTCTAACTATAGTTTACGACGTCTTTAACTATAAAAGATACTATTAAAACTATTAAGCGGATTTCGCTAGTATTTTTAAGGGATATTTAAGGATTTCCGCAAGATATCTTAACTATAGTTTAACCCGTTTCTAACTATAAAAGCACCTTAGAAAATATAAGATAAACCTTATTACGATTTTAAAGGGATATTTAAGGATATTTAAAGGATTTCTTTACTTATAATCTATAGTATTTTTAACTAAGCTTATATTTAGTTTATTTAGCGATTTTAAAAGGATATTTATAGTTTATCTATATACTATAAATAGTATAGTTAAAGGTCCTTAAAATTAGCTTAAAGAACTAAGTATAAAGTAGCTAGCTATGCTTTTAAGAATAGATAAGCTTTTTACTATTTTTAAACCCTTATATATATTTATATATAGTAATTAGTTTATTATACTAGCTTAACTACCGGTAATTAGTTTATAGTACCGGCCTTAACCGGTAATAATTAGTTTATAGTACCGGCCTTAACTAGCGGTAATTAGTCCGCGCCTTATCCCCTTATCCTTATACTATAAGGCGTAGTAAATAGTAGTAATTCCTATCTATTTAAACGGAAATCCCTTAAATATCCGCTATGCTAAAAGCGACTATATCGCACGATTAAGTACTTATTTTATAAAAGGTTAAATATTAAATAATATTTTCTTTAGTAAGAAGCTCTTATTAGCCTTTAAGTCTAACCTTAATAATAAGTACTTTTTCCTTAACGCGCTTATAATAAAGCTTTAAGATAGGTAGGCCGTAAAAGCGGAAAAAGCCGCGGCTTACTAAGTATACTAATTTAATAATCTCCTTTACCCTTTTTTAAAGTACTATACCGCGATAGCCTATAAAGCTAAATAAGATATAAAATAAGTCTTACTTAGCTAAGCTAAGACTATTACCTTTTAAGAGGCAATCCGCTTTTAAAATACTAATAAAGGAAAGACTATAAAACAATAAAACTTATACAATTAAGTAAACTAAATTTAGTATTACCCGGATAAATCGATTATCCTTTAAATAAAAAAAGTAAGGATAAGCTAACCTTAAAACTATCCGGCTCCCCGCCTACTAAATACCCTCCGGATTAAGCTTATAATAAAGTTACTCTTTCCTTAAGATAATAAGCTTAGCGGATATTTCTACTATATACTATTAATAAAGTTTAGCTTAAAGGCCTTAACCGGAAATCCGCTTTAAAGGATACTTCGTAGTTTCTTAGTTTAGTATTACCGTTTAGCTTTACCCGCTATAACCGCGCTAATTAAGGCATTTTTAAGACTCTTAATTAATAAAAATAAGCCTCTTATACTAAGAGCCTTATAGTATACTAGATTTTAAGACGCGTATAAGACGGAAGGTTAAGCGCTTAGTAAGAGTATTAAGACTAAGACCTTAATAATAAGCGATAAGGACGCGGTAAGTAATACCTTAAGCAGGCTAAACCTATCTATACTAAGCCTAGATATTAAGATAAAGTATAGCCTTAAGCCCCTTAATAGGAATAATAATAATATTAAATAAATAATTCTTTAATCTCCTTTAAGTACTAAGAAAAGAAGATATACTTATTAAGCCTTAAGAAAAACCTTAACTATAAGCTAAGGATATAAGGAGATTGAACTTATTAAGACCTTTAAAAATATCCTTTAATAAAGTTTAAGAAGACGATAAAGCTAGTATATTTTAAGAAGTAGACCGTTTTATTAACTTTATCCGCTAAAACGCTAATAAAGGTAAGGCTTATATAGACAAATTAGCTATTTAATTGCCCTCCTTCTTCTAAGAAAGTGCGGCGGAATAGTATTTTAAAGACCTTTTAGAACTATAATAAGAAGAACTTAGCGAGCTTAGCGTTAAACTAAGCTAATAGATCTCCGCCTTAAAAAAACGGTTTAAATTCCGCTTAAATATAGCGATATAAGCACTTAATAAATAGCACTTTAATATTAAAGATAAAGTAATACGATCTAACTTTAAGTCTTAAATATCGCGCTTATAATATAAAGCTAAGGCCGCGCTTTACTAACTAAACTACTTAACTATAATAATCTATTAAAAGCTAAACGTTTACTTATAAGAATCCTTATAATATTTAGTAAGAAACGAAGATATTAATAAATAGATTAACGAATATAAGGAAATTCTTCCTTAGCTATAAGTTAAATATACTTAAGGATCTTAAAAGCACTTACTAACGCGAAAGAAATAGGTTTAACTTATAAAAAGGCGAGGGCTAACTAGCTATACCCTATATATACTTAAAAGATAGTTTAAGACGCTTTAGCTATTTATTAAGGGCTTACTAAGGCTAAGGGTTACGTTCTTAGACCGCTTAGTAAAGGCGGATATACTATAAGCCTTATAGCGCTTATTAAGTTAAGGGAGAAATCCGCTTAAATAGCTAAGAACTTAAGCTAAGGTTCTCCGGCTTAAGAAAGAAAAGACCTTTAAGACTATATACTTACTAACGCTAAAGCTAAAGCGGGCATACCCCGCGATTAAAGAAAGAACTATAATAAAGACTAATAACTATCTAAAGGATAAAGAGTACGATATAAAAAAAGCTTAGTTAAATACTAATAAAAGCTTAAAGGAAACCGCAATCTATACTATAGTAGACTTAGTATAAGAGGCTAATAAAGTATACGGATTTTACGGCAAAGCATTCCCCTTAAAGAATAAGCTTTACTAATATATTAAAGATAAATACCCCCTTAACCTTAACTAAGACGTTACTATATAAAGACGTAGCTTTATATAGTAAGTAGTTATTTAAAAGCTATAAAGCGTTTAAATAGTTAAGGCTTCTTTTAATATTTAGCTATTAAACCTTAATAAGCTATTATAATTAACTTATATACGCTTATTAGTTTATAAAAAAGAAGGGCCTAAGATAAGCATTAAAGCTTATATATATACCGGGGTAAACTAAAGCCTTATTTAAGCTAACTTAATAAAGACCTTTTAAAACGTAACTATAAACTCCTCTTAATAAATTCTTATTTAAGGAGTAAGAAGGATAGCTACTATTAAATAAGTAGAATTTACTATATATATACTAAGAAGGCTAAATAGTAGCCTTATAGTTATAAAAGTAAGGATTAGCGCTTAAATAGTAAAACGCTTAGCGGCTAATATATTGCTTAGCTAAGACTTTTTAGTTTTTTATTAAGAGGACCTTATTAACTTTACGTTAATCTTACGGATCGGGGCCTATAAAGGGATTAAAGCTAAAGTTAAGAAAGTTTAGCTAAGACTAGCGATATATAGATAAGTAATCTACTTAGTTACTATAACGATTTTAGCTAGTTTAAGCTACGCCTTACTTATATAAGTCCGGGCGCCGCTATTAAGGCGTAATATAATATTTTTCCCTAATAACCTTAAGCTCGCTTAGATAATAATATAGGATTATAAGAGCTTTATAGCGATAAACTATTTTAAAGAACTACTAGTACTCCGCTAAGGCTAAAAGGTAAGGATAATTACGGACCTTAATAAGTAGTTTTAGCTATATAAGGAGGTCGACGCTATTACTCCCTTAGCGGAAGCCCTTATAGAAAATCCGGATAAAATAAACCTTACTAAGGACTTCTTATAAAAAGATCTTATAATAAACTATAAACTTAAATTCGGCCGAACTAAAGACCTACCCGAACTTACTACTAATAAAGGCGTCTGGATTTACGCTAAAGACTTAAAATATGCATTAAAGGTTTAAAATATCCTTTAATCGTTTCCCCGCTTTTAAAAGGGTAAGGGAGTAGTATATATAAATAAATCCGAATATATATATATTTCTTTAGTAAAAGAATAGTAATACTAATAAGTTATATTAAGATTATACCTATTAAGCGATAAAGATAAGAAGGTAGTAAATACGATATTCGGCTAGCTAACTATATAAGGCTAATTAAAACGAGTTTATAAGCTAACCCTATTCGCGGCGCTAGTATTTATAATATAAAAGATAGTAAACGGAAAGGAAAAAGGATAAGTAGTTATAGACTTATAAGGGATTAACGCTATTACTACCTTAAACGCTTACTTAATGCCCCTTTAAAGCAATATAATTAAACACTATTAAAAAAAGAAGTTTATTAATATAGTAAACGTATAATCGTTTTTCTATTAGTTCTTAGTTTATTAAAACTACTAAAAAAGGTTTATAGTTTTAAGCTATTATAAGCTAAAAAGATTACTAGTAATACTTATAAGCTTTAAGAACTCCTTAGTATATATCTAAAGGTTTATTAATAACGTCTTTTATAGATATTAAGAATACGCGGCAGCTTATATTAACGATATTATTATTTACTTTAATACGGCTAATAATACCTTTAATATTTAAAGGCTATATTCCGCGCTTTTTATAACTATAATATTACCTTATTTAGACTAAAGTCCTTTTAAGCGTACTTATCTATATAGCTCCTTAGATTTAAGGTAGACGCTATCGGCTTAATAAATATAAATAAACGCGTATAAGCTTTAAAGGATATCGCGTTCTTAAAAAACCTTTAATAGCTTAAGAAATAGATCGGCCTAACTAAGTAGCTACGCTATATAGTCTCGTATTTTGCTAAGGAAGTTAACGTTTTATAAAAACGAAAAACGGAGCTACTTTAAGTAAGATAGGAAGAAGAAGTCCCCTTAAGAGGCTAAGGATAGGCTTAATACGCCGCGAAAGCCGCTTTTTAGCCTACTTTAAAAGAAAAAAAGGCCTTCGCGATTTTAATTTAGAAACTTACTAAGCTTTAAACGATTTACTACTTTAACCCCGCTTAAAAATTATTTATCTAGATTAATATATCTTAAGAATACGGAGTAGCGGCTATAGCTTTTTACTTAAAAAAAGGCACGGAATAGGATAAAAAGACGCTACTAACTTAAACTAAAGTTTAGCTTATTATTTACTTTAGCCGTACTTTTTAAAGCAGAGAACCTTAATATTAGCTTATAAAACTTAAAGTAGCTAGTTTAGTATAAGTAGTATATAAGTTACGTACTATAGTACTATCTATAAAAACGCTATAAGTAGTTATCTTTACTAACTATATAAGCACTTATAAAATCGTAAACTAGAAATCTCTATTCTCTACTAGCATAAAATTTAATAATAAGCTAGTCCTCGTATCTTAATACTTAAGCTAATTCCCGCTAAAAGTATACTATATCCTAAGTATCGAAAACGTCGTGCTAAACGCGCTTTTACGTTTACCGCACTAAGATAATAAGCCGGTATCTTAATACTAAGAAGGGGAATTAAAACGTGTTTAAGAAGATAAGATAATAGACCGCGTATTCCTTTATATAAAAGCATTAATTAAATTGCCGCTCCGTTAAAAAATAATCAATAGATATATAGAGGATATATAGTAAGTAAAAATTATAGCGTAGCTTAGCGATAAAAACGGTATCCTTAAACTCTTATTCCTTTAATCGTAAGGGTTACTATACTTTATAGGGAACGATAAACGCTAGAGACTATATATCCTTAAAACCTATACTAAAGAGATCGTTAAAGACGCCTATACTAAATATTTTTATACTAGCCGCACTTATATATAGTAAGATCTATTTAAAAGCTTCTCGATTTTATAGCTTAGTAAATATATAGATAAGGTTGTAAACGGCTATAGTACTTATTACTATAACTAAACCGATTAAGGTAAGACGCTAAAGCAACTTATTTTAATTTAAAGCCCGCTAGCTTTTTACTATATAATAGTAATAGACTTTATTACTAAGCTTTAAGTAGTTTAAGCTAAATAATCCTTATAAAAAAATCCTATAAAGAACTTTTTTAATACCTTACTAACTATAACTAATAAATTCTTAAAAATACATCTCCTTATCTTAAGTAATAACTAGTTTATAGCGGAAGACTAAGCACGAGCGTTATATACTAAACTACTCCGCGCTAATAAAGGGATTCTAAAGGGGATAATCTTTAACTAAGATATAAAGTTTACCTTAGTATTTTAGCGGACCTTATAGCAAGCTTTTAGATTAAAGCTTCTTATATTTACTACTTAGCACCTTTAAACTAACAGCTTATCGGAAAGGCGAAACTAAACTTTAAAAATCGCGTTATAATTCTTTACTGCTAATTTCCTAGACTTATACTAAACTAATACGCTAATCGCATTTTAGTTTAAACTTAATAATTCCTTCTTTTTAGTAATTTACGCGGCCCTTAATAAGCTTATTATAAAGATAAGAATAAATAATAGCTTTTAGTTCCTTAAAAACTACTTATACTTATAAAACTAAGAGGTCTTATAAAAAGAAGCTAAGTTAGCTATTACTTACGCTTAAGCCGCTATAAAAAATAGATATAATAAGAAATACCGCCTGCTAAAATTTAAGCTTAGCGATTAAGTTTAGCTATAGCTTAGTAAAAGCTATTATATCGCGGATAGCAGATTAGCAAAGCTTTAAAAAAGACGCGCTAGGCCGTTTAAGGTTACCGCTAAAGTAAGATAGCTTATATACCGATTAAATATAAAAAGGTCCCTTAATATTTATTTAGTCGTTTTAGTAGTATAACTATGCTAAGCGGATAAGCTAGCTATATGCTTAATATTAGTCTAGGATAAAAAGATACCTTACTTAAATAAGTAAGAAGTAAAACGAATTTTATAAAGCCGCATAAAAAAAAGGCAGCGGAAAGCTAAAGAAAGAGTTCCTTATAGCTTAAAAAGGCAAGATAAGTAGCTATAACTTATAAGTAAACGAAAAAGCGGTCTTCTTACTAAAGATCGTAAAAGCCTTTAAAAAAGCATAAAAGGAGTTAGCTACTTAAGTAGTTTAGATAAAAACATAACGCGCGGCCTTTATAACTTAATATAAAACTCTTTAACTAAGAGAATTAAGCGGTTAGGCCTAAGTATAAGATTTAAAAGCTATTATAGGTTATACGAAACTATAACTTACTACGCTTAAGGTAATTAGTTATTTTAATAATAATATACTACTGTTTACCTTAAGTAATAAAGCCCCTTTAGCCTTATAGTATACTTATTTAAATTCTTTCCGCCGCTTACCCTTTTTTCTTTTCTTTCTTCTTTTTATAACTATATTTCCCTTTACCGCCGGCTATAGCCCGCCGCACTAAGCTTACTTTTATATATATAACCTTCTTAACTTTAAGCTTACGATTCTTATACTTTTATTTTAAGTCCTTTTATCGTTTAATATCTTTTATAACTAAGACTAGCTATTCCGTAACTACTTTTTAAGCCCGCTTTCTTATAAGCCCTTATACCTTTAATACGAAAGATATAAGTAAGCGCTTAAGCATTATAAAAATAAGGCGGCTATCCTTTATAGCCTTAAGTCCCTTAGTAAGAGTTAAAACCTTTAAGTTTAAGCTTTTATATAAACTTACGCCGCCTTTTATAGCTACGCTTAAGCTAACGGATTCGACTTAGACTATAGTACTATAAAGGATAGCTTATATTACCCTTTTTAAATACTTAACTCGGATAACTTACCTCCCGGCCTTATACTATAGCGTGGTTTAAATAGCCGGTTTCGTAATAACTTAGCTATACCTCCTACTTAGCTTTTACTTTCTAAAAGCCCCTGCCGCTTATATATTTTTTAAGGTATAGCTAAAAATCTTTATTAGTAAAATAACTAGCCGATACTTAACGCCTTAAAGTTAGCTAACCTCGCTATAATCTTAAGATTTATAGTAGCCGCCGTAGCTAGCGGAGACCCGCTTTAGCTAAATAATTAAAAAAATATCCGCGCTATTCTTAACTACGTATTTAAGGCCTAGCTTAATTAGTTTATAGCTAGGTTTATAGCGGCATCTTAAGCTACTATAGCTAAGACCTTATCTCGCTTTATATACAGTATATCCTATACTATAAAATCTCTTTCTTAGCTTATAGCCGCTATAAGCTTTAAAGACCCGTTTAGTCCCGCTTAGCGAACGCTCTTTCCGCCCGCCGCTACGCTTAGCCTAGCTATATAAAGGCGTATAAGCGCCTTATTATAGTCTATCCGCTATCCCTCCTTAATTAAAGGAGATAGTAATAACTAGCTTTATAATATATTCCGCCGCTTAATCTTATAAAAGCCGCTAGTAATAACTAATACGATCTTTAATAAGCCTAGCTTCGTAGGCCTATACTTTATTAATAAGATTATAATAATTAAGAGTTTCTACCTACCTATAAACTACGCTAAGTTCTACTTATAAGCCCGCGAAGAGTCTAAACGCGACTTAACTTTAACTTAAGCAATAAAATTCCTAGGCTTTAATATCCGCCTTATTAGCCGCACTAACTACGCGCTTTATATTCTCGCCTTTAAGGTCCCCTTTATAAAGAGGTTCTTTAAGATTATTAAGTATATTTAAAACCTTAAGAGTAAGGAGTTAAGCACTAAGGCTATTAAAGACCTTATTACTTACTTTTAAGCGGGAATATAGACGTTCGATACCTTAGTGCTAACTATACTTATTAATATTAGTAAGACGGCTTACCCTTACTTTAATACCTTCTTAGTAGCTAAACGCGTATTAGTTAGTAGAAAGGCGTAAGTAGTAGCGCCGCGTAAAGAGGATAATAAGTTAAAAAGCCTAGCGATAAAAAGCAGGGGATAACTACGATAGCGATAGTAAGTAAGATATAATATCTTACTTATAAGCGGCCTATAAGGCTAGTAAGTAAAACGGGAAATTTAGCGGAGGATTAAAAACGGCGTAAGAAGGGTAAGTAAGATAATAATATAAGATAAAGCTTAAATAAAGCTAGTCTTTTATAATATATCCTATTAAGGAATTTAAGGATTCCTTAGCGCGGAGACTCCTTACTACTTAATAAGTGCTAAAACGTAAACTTTAAAGGAGAGTTAAAAAACTTTACTATAAGTTTTAACTAAACGCGCTAATCGCCTTAATAAAGATAAAGACGCGGGATTAAATATAAAGTAAGGATTTATAATAAAAGCCGCTTACTAACTATCTTAAGCTACGTAGCTACTATTAGCTAAATAAGCCGAAAAAACTATTAAAAGGATAAGGATAGCGTACTACTAATATAGTATAAAGACGCTATTATAAAGCTATTACTTAGCGCCCCCTTTACTTTATTCTTACTTTAAATTAAGAAGGACGTTAACTTTTTTTTTTTACTTAAGGGAGTTATTATAAAATTTAAATAAGTATGCCCGGACTCCTTACTTTACTCTTAAGGAGCGTTACGGAACCCCGCAATAAGAACGCTTAAAGCACGCACTATAAAAGCTCGCTTAAGGAGATACGATAAATATTATTAGTCGGACCTCGCTAAGGTCTTTTAGATATAACTATAAAGGGTTAAAGGCCTACTTAACTATAGTTTATAATATTTAACTATAGTTTACGATATCTTTAACTATAAAAGAAACTATAAAAACTATTAAGCGGATTCCGCCGGTATTTTTAAGGGATATCTAAGGATTTCCGCGGGATATTTTAACTATAGTTTAACCTATCTTTAACTATAAAAGCACTTTAAAAAATCTAAGATAAACCTTACCGCGATTTTTAAGAGATATTTAAGGATATTTAAGGCATTTCCCCGATTATAAGTTATAGTGTTTTTAACAAAGCTTATATTTAGTTTATTAGGCGATTTTATAAGGATATCTACGGTTTATTTACGTATTATAGATAATATAGTTAAAGATCCTTAAAATTAGCTTAAAGAACGAAGTATAAAGTAGCTAGCTATACCTTTAAGAATAGATAAGCTTTTTACTATTTTTAAACCCCTATATATATTTATATGCGGTAATTAGTCCGTTATACCGGCCTAACTAGCGGTAATTAGTCCGTAGTACCGGCCTTAACTAGCGGTAATTAGTTTATAGTACTAGCCTTAACTAGCGGTAATTAGTCCGCGCCTTATCCCCTTATCCTTACGCCGTAAGGCGTAGTAAAAAGGCTATTAAGAATAAGTCCTTTTAAAGAGCTTATAAATTCTATTTTTTTAGTAAAAAAGGAAAATAAGGCGGCGTAAATAAAGGTGCTTTTATTAGTAATTTTCTATAAGGAGAGCGTTTTTACTCTTAAAAGGCGTAATTTAGCGGTAAAAGCATAAAATAAAATAAAGGTGCTATAATAACTAATTTCTCTTATATAAAGCAAAAAGAATCCGGGCTTATAATTCCTAAACGTATATAAGGCTTATTTAAGGCATTTAGTAAGAGATTATTTTATATAAGGAAAATCAGCTTATAGATAAAAAGGTTAGAATAGGTAACTAAGTAGTAAAGCTCTTACTTTTTCTATAGCTATTTAATAGCCTATATATAATAAGAAGTAATTTAAAATAAGTAAGGAATTATAAATAGTTAAATAAATAATAATAAATAATAAATAGACCTTATTAAATAGGAGGTTTATAGAAGGTCTATATACTAAAAGGTAAATAGTCTTTAGTTTATACATAGCTAAAATATTAAGGGAAGCCTTAAGGAGGCTAAATTTTAAGGAAACTTTAAAAAGGCTCTTGCTACTACTACTACTACTACTGCTACTACTACTAGTTCTAGCGTATTTACTACTATATTAAGGAATAGATAAAATAAGGAATAAGCTATCTTTAGTATATAAAGTTACTAATAAGAGTTTTAACATTTAAAATAAACTATATAAAGTAAACAATTAATAAACAGGTGCTGTAATAAAGTCCTAATAATAAGTAGAGGTTTTTTAAAAAAGATAAGTGCTTTAACTTAAGGTTTTAAGCCGCAAGGAGGTAAAAAGAAATTTAAATGTATATAAAGGCTTTAGTAAAATAAACATTTACTCTTAGTCTATATCTTAGCTACTATACTTAACTATATTAAATACTAAATAGAGGTAGCCTAAGCTAGAAAAACAAGAAAATATATCTTAGTTAATAGCTATAATAACTATATTAGTAGTAAATAAAAGATTATAGTCTATAAAGACTATAACATTAAAAATAGCTTATTATAAAAAGAAATCCGGGTGTACTTTTAAGTAAAGATAAACCGTTAAAAAGGTAGTAAAGATAGCTAGTAAAAGCTATATAAAACTATAGTAATCCTAGTTATAAAAGGGCTAGCTAAGCTATTATATAAAAGCCCGATTTTTATTGCTAGCACTTTATACCTTAAATTCTTTATAAGATACTAAACCTTAAAATAAAGCTAGATTGCAAACTATTAAAAGTAAGTTAAAATTATTAGAAACTAGCTGCTATTTTATATAATAAGTAAAATCTATTTAAAGTCGCCTTTAAAAATAGTAAGTATACTACTAAAAAGAATATAAGTCTTATAATATTTAGTTTACGGCTTTAAAGTAGTATCTATACTATATAAGAACCTTATCTAAAATAAATAATAAAGCCTACTTTAAAAGCTCGCCGTGCTATAAATTTAAAATAACATTATTAATCGAAGTTACTATAACTTAAAGAAGGATTTAAAAGTAAGAAGAAGTAATATAGCCGCTTAAATATAAAAAAGCTATAATTTTAAAAGAGGTAATATAAAGGGGAACTTTACTTTAAACTAAAAGTAGGCTATAATCTCTTAATAAAAGAATATCTTTTTAGTTTTACTAAGGCCTTATAAAATAAATTAGTTATAAAAAGGTTTATAAAAAAGGTAGCGGTAAACTAATTAAAAAGTAAACGTTGGCTTAAATTAAACTAACGATAAGTTTAACTATAAGTATCTTACTAATCTCCTTAATAGTAGTTTAACTTATAAGAAAAAATGGAGTTTAACTATAAACTAGCTTATTATAGCTAGAATATAAAAATCTTAAGTTGTATTTAAGACTTTTTAGTTTTTAATAGTCACTTTTTAATAATAAATAAGCTATAATTAAAGTATAAAGAGTTTAAGCTATTTAGATTATTAAAGCCTTATAATAAAAGCTATAAAGAAAGTTATTATAAAAACGCTTTATAAAGTTAAACTAAAAAGTTAAAAGGTCTTTAATATCTCCGGAATTTAATATAATAATAAAAAGCCTTTATAAAGTAGCGTTAATTTACTTTATTATAGCTTTAATATAATAAGAATTTTAGTAAGCATTATCCTTTAATAAGCCGCGGGCTAAGTAGGCTACTTAATAAGTAAAGTAAAGCTCCTTTTTATATGTTTATAAATCCTTTAATAACCGCTTAATAAGGACTATAAAAGGTAATAGCTATAAAAAGTATTTTCCTTTAGCTATAAGGGAAAAAAATATCTTTAGCTAATTAAACGCCCTTGTTATTTAGGCTACTATTTATTTAAGTTGCTTTTAAATATATAAAAAGCCGGAAAGTTAAGATATAAGACTTTACAAGCGTTTAAGTTAGTAGTATTATAGTTAAAAAAGCTAAAAGCTTTCTTTTTTAAGGCTTAGTAACTTTACGGACATTTATAGAAAAAGTATTATTAAAACACTTTTTTAATAAAGACTTTAGGTAGTAAATAAATATAATAGCATAATTTATTTAAGTTATAATTTACTATTAAAAAAGAGGAAAAATACGTAGCTAAAAGGACAAACTAATCTTATTATACGGATTTTTTAAGTTAAAACTAGTTAAAAAAGCAAAAAAGAGAAAGAAGAAAAAGAGGATATACCTTTTTCTTTACATTTTTAAAGCTATTAAAAGGCTTTTCTTTTATACACTTTTATATACTTTTATATAGTAATTTATAACTTATACCTTATTTAACTTATAATATTGCTTAAAATCTTTTAAGCAACTTAGAATCTTTTTAGCTATTTTTCTTATTAATTATAAGTAATATACTAGCTATTACTTATAACTAGCTTATTAAAATAAATATCTTTATTTTAAAACCTTTAACAAGATTTTATTCTTTTTTAAAAAGAGGCTTTTTACTTTAGCTTTATATAAAGTATTAGTAGATTATCCGTTTTCGCTAATCTTTTAAATTTTATTACTAGCTAAAACAAGCTTAAGCTATATATTGTTATATTTAGCCTTTACCGCTTATATTAAATACTAGCCTTCTTTAACTAATAAGCTATATTATATATCTTTATAACTACTAGTATTTACTTTAATAATTATATACTTTAATAAAAAAAAGGGCATATACTTTAAAGTAAGTATAGTAAGCACTAAACTTAAAGTATAAGTAAAAAGAAACGTATTAAGCGTAAAAAGGTTATTATAAGTATAAGGACTAATAAAAAGAAAACGAAACTATAAAAAGAGTAAAGTATAAAAGTAAGTTAAATTAACTATTCTTATTTCAAACATTTTTCGTTGTGTCTTAAGATATAAAAAGTTTAAATATTTCATTTATAATAAATACTGTCTGATTAAGGGATTAAAAAAAGAAAGAACTAGGTAAAATAATAAAGGAGATATTTTTAATATCCTAAATATTTTATAGTAAGGACTAAGATATATATTCTAAAGATTATAAATTATAACTAAAGTTATAAAAAAGAAATAAGAGGGGGATCTAATTTAAAAGTTGTTTACATTTCTTTATACTTATTAACTCTTAATTATATAGTTTTTCTCTTTATATTCTTTTATATCTTAATATAACTTATGCTTTCGTTTTAAACTATCTTTATTAAAAGAAGTTTTATATTACTTAGTTAAAATCCTTTTTACTATCTTTAAAAAAAGCAACGCTTTAAGTTATAATAAACCTTAGCATAGTCTTTTTACTAGGATATATAAACAATGAAAAGAAAGATATCTTTAGCTAAAAGAAAACTATAAAAATTCTTCTTTAAGTTTTATCTTTTTTTATAAAAATTCTTTAAGGTTTATATTTACCGGATTCCTTTATAAAAACGCTTTATTAGCTTTAAGATTATTTTTAATCTTAAGCTTGTTATTCTTAAGCTATTTCCGGAAATTCGCTTTAATATCTTTACCCCGCTTTTAAAGGTTCTTAAACGTAATTTTTTTAAGCTACTTATTGTTATGTTTTTTTGCTATAAGACTCTAGTTTAAGTCCTTTAAAAAGCTTTTTATAGCTAGCTTTACTACGTTTTTATAAAAAGGGGCTATTAATCTTAAGAGCTAAAGGAAGATAAATAACTTAAAGGGTAAATAAGTTTAAACTTACTTTAAGACTATAAAGTTATATTATAAAACAGCTTATACGCTTAAAGCTATTTTATACAAGCTCTCTTAAGCTTATTAGTTTTATAATAGTTTTTTTTTAAAGTAGTTAATATAATAGTTTTTTTTATAATTAATTTATAAAGAGCTTTATAAGTCCTTTTTAATATAGATAGAGAATTAGCTATTAACCTTTTTAAGTAAAGTAAATCTATTATTTAAGCAGCTTATAAAAGCTTTTTTATAAAGGAGAAATAAGGCCTATATTAATATAGTTTATATTAAAGCGTAGCCTTATATTAAAAAAAGAAGTTTTAAGTGCTTAAAGAATAAAAAAAATTATAAAAGTAAGGGTTACGCTTAAAGTCTTTTAATAAAATAGTTACTTTAATTATATTTATATTAAAAAACCTAAGTAATCTCTTAGTAAAAAAGAAGTTTTAGAAAATATAAAAACTCTTTTAAGTTTTAAGCTACTTATTACTACGGAGAAACAGTGCGATAATACCGCACTGCTAAAAGGTCTCGCCCCGGCCTTAGTTAAGGGTTAGGACGCTAATTATCGTTTATATACTTATATTTTATATACTAATATATAAGTAGCCGGAGCGCTTATATCTTACGTTCTATAATAATTGCCGCCTTAAAAGGAAAGACGATAACGTCCTCGTTATCTATAAGACGGGACCTCCCCGGTTTATTAAGCCGGTAGCTAGAAGCTACGCACGCTTATATTATCACGCGCGCTTAGGGGGAGCCTTATTTCCGTACGGACTTATAGGTCTACTTTCTCGTGCGGGGATCGAACCCACGCGAAAGGAATTGCTACTATTTACTACGGAGAAATAGTGCGATAATACCGCACTGCTAAAAGGTCTCGCCCCGGCCTTTATTAAGGGTTAGGACGCTAATTATCGTCTATATACTTATATCTTATATACCGATATACGAGTGGCCGGAGCGCTTATATCTTACGTTCCGTAATACTTATATTAATACTAGCTCTTAAGGTTATTAAAGTAAATTAAAATTCCCTTTATTTAATAAAAAGAAGTATAAAGCTTATAGTAGTAAAGGAGTAAATCCTTACTACTAGCTTATCTTTATAGTAAGGAAATATCTTGCTAAATCCTATAATATACCGTAGCTAATATCGTATATAAGTAACATTTTCCTAGATTTTAATAGCTCCTTATACGCTAATAGAAAACGAATAAAACAAGCAGTAGAGAATGAAATTCCTAATACTAGCTTATCTCGATAGTAAATAAATATCTTACTAAGTTTTAAAATATATTTTAGCTTATATTCTATATACGCAATATTTCACTAGAGTTTAATAGCTTCTTATACGCTTATAGAAGACGAATATAAACTTAGTACTAGTAAAAGATAAGCGGAAAAGTCTACTTTATAGCCCGGAGAGGAATAATAATAATCGGGCGGACCGGAATAACTATAATACGCCGGAACGGCATAATAATAATCCGGCTAACACCCTTCTACGCCTAAAAAAGACTCTTTTTTCCTCTTTTCGTCTTAGCTAGAACTTAGACCTTTAAGCAATGCAAATTTGCTTTTCTCGCTACCCTTTTCCTTCTTATACTTTAGTGCCTCCTTTATTTTATACTCTTAGTATAGTTATACTATATATTCTTTTTTTTAAAATAAAAGCTAAGAAAGCTTTAAAAGCTTAGCTTTAAGACTAACTTGCTTTAAACTAACTTAAAATATTAACAATTTAGTTAAACTTTATAAAAGGTCTAAACAATTTAAGAGACTTTTTAATTAAGACTTACCTATTTTTTAGTTACCTTTATTAAGGAGTCTTTACTAATAATTACTATAATTCTTACTAACTTTAAGCTTTTTAATTAAATTAAGCTTAAAGTATTACTATATTTTTCCTTTTACTAATTAAGCTAAAGGCTTTACTAAATTAAGTAGCAGGCGTTATTTTAATAAGCATAATATCTTTATTAATTTAAGCAACTTAGTATAAGTAAATTAAAAGTTTCTTTTAAGGCTAAAACTTAATAATAAACCTTAGTAGTTATAAGGCTTAAAAAATAATAGGGGTATAATAAAGGTTTAAGCCGTAAATTTTAGTAAGCTAATTATTAGCTTTATAAAGGCTTAGCGCTATAAGCTAGTCTTATAATATTTATTCTCGTTTAATACTATTAGTTTATTATATATAAAACTTATAATACTTACGTTTATTTATAGTAAGGGTATATAAAGATATTATAGTTTACTTTAAGGCTAAAAAATAGCTTTTTATAAGCCTAGCCGACGTTTATACTTACTAATATTAAAAAAAACTCTTTAAGTCTTTTAAAGACTAATTTATTAATTACTTTCGCTTCTTTAAATTAAAGAAAAAGGTATTAAAAAAAGAGTAAAGTAAAGTTTCAGCTTATAAGGCCTTTAATTAAGTATTAAATTATTTTAAAGCTAAGTAACTATACTTTTAGTCTTTTTTTTAAAGGGTTCTTTTTTAAAGATCTAATTAAATATTATAAATATTCTTTTTAAGACTAAAAGCTATTATTATACTTAAATAATTACAAAGGCTTTTTTTTTAGCTTAAAAGTATAATATTAAAGATATAAGAAAAACATTTATAGTAGTTTTATAAAAACTTCTCCGCGAATAAGTTACTTGCTTATAGCAGGTACGCATCGCGTTTAAAACTCTTATTAACAATAAGAATTAATTCGGCGGTATCGGTTACCCCCCTTAAGACAATATCGTAGCGTAGCTAAGGGACGCGGGGGCGAGGGGGTAGCCCGCCTCGTACCGGTATTAACTATAGCGCTTAGCATAACGAAACGCCCTTAAGCTTTACGCACTTAAATAAAAAGCTAAATATACCTAAATAAGACGACGATATATAACCTAGCCGGACTATACGCAATACTAATAAAAGAAAGGCCTATAATAAAATCGCGGGTATAGTCCTATAGGCATAGTTCGACTAAGTATAGGTAGTAGTTAAAACCCTCCTCCGCTTTAAGGAGCGCGTTAAAAGCGCGCTAATTATAGTATAAGCTAACCCTAGGCTTTATAAGGCTATCTAAAGCGCGATAAAGGAAGCTATATATAATAAACTAAGATAAGGCCGAGCTTAAGGCCTAGGAGAAGGACTTAAAAAGACTTAAGTAATAGTAGTAGCGGGCCTTAAAAGGCTAGTAAGGTATAATACGAAGATAAAGCCGGTCCCGCCCCGGCACGAACGCGAGCTAGTAGTAGTCTTAATAAGAGCAACGCCGGATATCTTAAACCGCGAGCCGAAAGATATAGTTAAAGCAATTAACGCGGCGCTTAATATCTCTTCCGCTATAGTAGTAAGACGCCTCCTAAGCGGGGATATCGCGATAACGTTTAATATAGCGGCACGACCTTACTAGTAAAACTAAGACTAAGTAAGGAGCGTCTTTAAGCCGGAGGTAGCGATAGCGCGTAGGGCCTATATAGTAATTACGAAGAATATCTTAATAAGGGTCTCCGGGACGGATAAAGCGCTCTTAATTAAGGAGATCGCTAATATTAATAAAGTAAAAGTTATATAAGCGCGAGCAATACGCCCTTAAACTTAGACCTTAACGGCTATAACCTTTATTATTAGTATACGTAGCTTAGTAAAGGCTAATAAGCTATACGATATAAGCTTATTTTTAAAGGCTTAGATATTTTAATATAAGCTATATAATAAGTCGGTTAAACTTACTTAGTGCTATAACTACTATAAATATAAGTATATCGCTAGACGTTATACCTTAATATAGCTTTATGCTTATTATAAGGGGACCTTTTATATAAGCGGCGAGGATAATATTACGGAATATAAGATATAAGCGCTCCGGCTACTTATATATCGGTATATAAAATATAAGCATATAGATAATAATTAACGTCTTAACCCTTAACTAAGGCTAAGGCGAGACCTTTTAGCAGTGCGGTATTATCGCACTATTTCTTTATAGCAAATAATAGCAATTCTTACTTATTTAGATAAAAATCCTTTAGATATCCGCTAAGCTAAAAACGACTATATCGCACGATTAAGTACTTATCCTATAAGAAGTTAGATACTAAACGACATTTTCTTTAGTAAGAAGCTCTTATTAGCCTTTAAGTCTAACCTTAATAATAAGCACCTCTTCCTTAACGCGCTTATAATAGAACTTTAAGATAAGTAGGCTATAAGAGCGGAAGAGGCCGCGGCCTACTAAGCATACCGGTTTAACAATCTCCTTTACCCCTTTTTAAGGTACTATACCGCGATAGCCTACGGAGCTAGATAGGACGTAA